>MU223776.1:2945726-2959954 GCA_018584345.1 Thuja plicata
GGAGGGATACCCTTGGCGCTGGTTCTACCTTTGGCTGTGTGATATGCTTTCTTTTCCTCTGGGTGATTAGAGGTGGCCCCGCATCGGCCATTGCTGTTGCCTCCGCGAGATCAACCCCGATTGCCCTCATCATTAGGGCTTCCAGCGACAGGGAGGAAGGGGGACGAATTGGCCCGGACATGAGCGGGGGAGTTGCCAGCTTCGTCAATAGTTGCTCCCTCATTTGTTGGGAGGCCGCCATAGATTGCTGAAGTTGTTCTTGTATGGGAGTCTTCTGCGTAGAGGGGGTCAAAGCTATCCCCTTTCCTTTGGCTGCGCCCTGTGCAGAAGTCCCGGCTGGTGAAGATGTCCCAGCCCTCGGAGTCGATCTTAATACCGGCGGTGAAGTTACTCTTGATACCGGTCGGGGACCAAGGCGCGCACTCCCGGGGCACACCCGCTTGAAATATGTATGACTTCGCTTGACGATTTCCTGAGTGAAGTCCTCAATTGTGTGATCTTCTTGGGTGGCCCAATTTATCGCGGGCAGTGCCAATTTATCAATCCCCTTTTCCCAGTACTGGGGATCTGTGGTAGGGGTGGTGTCAGAAAAGCCCTCCGGGAATCTCTGGAGCTTTAGCTCCTGCATCATTCCAACCATCATTCTATCATAATGCCAGCTGCGCACATCCATATCATCCTGGCGATCTGCAAAGAAGTCTTCTATGTGTGCTTGGTGGGGCTCCGAGGCCCAAGGCAGTGCTACTACAATTCGGCCATGCGGATCAAAGTTTTTCTGTGCCAAATAAAACTCCTGCAAGTTGTAACTTTTAAGCTCGTTGTATGCCTCCTTTGCGGTGGCCAAACTATAGGTATAGTTCCCACAAGAGATCAGGAACAAAACACAGGTGACCTTCTTGTGGCCCAAGAAGGCATGAAGCTCCATTATTTGTCTGCAGTACTCCAGCAGCACGATCTTGTCCCCACAATGTCTGGGTAGCAAGTAGGGTTTCCCAGAGAAGCCGGCGACCCTAATGTAGGTATGCTGCTGGAATTGAATGTAGTAGTGCCCATAACTACTTACCAATTTCATCTCCTCCTTAGACAGGCGGTATCTGGCATCCCGGGTGGGTGTCAGCAGATGATAGTAAATGAAGCAATCGTTTACCCGGCAGTAACTGGGGAAGCTGGCCTCCCATTAGATCTGTGGGAAATAGTCCCATAGTGCCTTTTGTCCCAGACCAAACCCGAGGACACCGTCTGTGAGTAGGCCATTGGAGTGAGGCCTCTGATGAGCCAAGGCCCAGAAAACATAAGAAGTCATGTAGAACCTCTTATTCTCGTTCAGCTGCCAGAACTGGGAGTCGACATGGTTGGAAATAATAGTAGCCCAATCGAAGAATTGTCCCTTAGTGGACATGGTGAACAGGAAATAGTACATCCATTTTGCAAATTCTTGGGCGGAGGGTTGCCCAAATACCCGTGCCAATGCAATCATCCCCATCTGGATGCTCTCTTTGAATTCAGAGCGGGGAATGTCAATCTTCATTCTTTTGGGGTCCCTCTTCGGGACTTTGAGCCAGTTGGTGTTTATGTACAACTGAGAGGCCTCCTCCAGCTCGGTGAATTGTTTCAAGTAATCTGACCTTATAACCACTATAGCTTGATCAAATTGCGGGATGCCCAGGCCGATTTGGAAAGTGGCTGGGTCCAGGGACACTAGTGGAGTGGGGAATCCTGATGGTTCTGCTGGTGCTAACATAACAGCCCGAACAGAGGAGTTATAGTGGGCCGCCAGAGTAAGAAAAAGCTCCAGAGACTGCACGGAGTAAGGGAAGCAAGCCGCCCAAAGAATTCTGGAACCTCCAATGTTAGTAGCAAGTGTATCTCCAGCCTGTCGTTGTATATGCATTATCTTTACTAGAGCCTGCATTTCTGCCCAAGACCCGACGCTGGCGTCAGTCATCAACTTTATCTTGGACTCAATCTTTGAGCCCACAATCTCCTCATCCTACATATACTTCATGGTGGGGGGCAGCTTTGCCAGGGCCTTCTCTATCTTAGACTTTGTCGCTGCCCTGGTCTCGGTTGTGGATGGCAACTCCGGACTTTCGGGAGGAGATGATGCGGATGCTTCATACATGGTTGTAAAGTGAAGTCCGAACTTGCGAGACAAAGCGACCGTCAGAACATATTTATCAAAATAAGTCAGTAACTTTGGGGTCCAGAGTTCTTACCGCCGCGCCGTTTGCTTTTCCTGAAAAGTTAGTTTTTTGCATAAGTACCCGAAAAGAAAAACATAAACTTGGCATTTTCATTATATCTCTGGGTCTGGGAAAATTTGTCACACTTGACGAAGACATGAGATGGATGACGAAAAGGGAGCCCAAAGCCCGGAGAAATGACCGTTAGTAAAGAAGAATGTGGAAGTAGGTCCACGTGGGCGCCACGTGCGCTAGCATTGAATGGATGGGATGGCACTGGCGGCGGAGCCAACTGTTTGAACGCGCGAAAAAGGAAAGCCACTTGGCCAGAAGTAATTGCGCGCATGGGAAATAAATAAGGCTTTGACAGCCTTGATGGAGGGGAGAGAAAACCGCCTGTTCGAAACCAGCCACGAGCCGAGCTTCAAACAAGTGGTTTTCTGCCTCGAAGCCAACTTGAAGCAAAAAAAACAACAGCAAGGGTGACTCGACCAGCTCGTCAAGCCACCTGGAAGGATATACATAGAGCGGAAGGGTATATACATAGAATAGAGGGATATATACAAGGGTTGCTTATATAAATATACATATATACATGAGTATACACGCGGATGACTCCTGCGGGAAGAAACCAAACAAAGCTGAAACAAGAATACAGCTATTTACATTATGAACATGCCATCTACAAGCTATTTAAAAACGATTTACAAACTGTTTACAGAGCATTTACAAATTATTTACAAAATATTTACATCTGTTTACATCTGCACAGAAGGTGGACAACCTTCTGGTAGAGCCGAGCCACCAGCAAGCGGCAAAACCAGAAAGCCAAAGAAACAAACGAAACAAAGCAACCGAAAACAACGAAAAGCAAAAATAGAGAAAAACCAGAAAATGAAAGCAAGAAGGAAGAGGAGGGAAGCAGAGAAACCAACCTGAAAATGCAGAAGGCGGAGGAAGGAAAGATTACTAGGAGAACTCTGCAACACCCTCGAATCGTCAAGCCGTACGTCTGAGAACAGTAGAAGGTGTTAAATTTTGATTATCGCAAACCTCTCTATAACTACTCTGCTAATTGCTTTGAAAGTCGCTCTATTTCGCTCTAAGTGCTTCAAAGAATTTAAACATGGTAAGTGTGATAATGACAGGCGAGTCTATTTATACCCGTGGTAAAAAGTAATCCTCCACACTCCGGAAATTTTAGGCCAGGCAAAACATCCGGACTCCGGGCCCGGGGATTCCTTACGATAATGTTCCTAAGAGTTAGGAATATCATCACAAAGAATCCCAGGGTTCGGAATCCGGCTTCCCACCAAAAGGCCACCTCTGGGATCTGAGATTCCGAAGGGGAAAACGAACCAAGAAAACAACACACTCTAGTGAAGAAAACCCCGGAGAAGGAAAAGCAAAGAAAAGAAAGACAAGGCAGAGCCGCAACAAAAAGCAAAGCAACGAAAAAAAAGGGGGACCCAACATTTTGCACACAAAATGTAGGGACGGGGATGCAGGGCATAATAGAACCATCTTACTCCTATACCTGGGACTGCACCCTACTGCTTTAAAGACTTACATTTCTATATTAAGTATATTGCCTATGCTTTATGTAGAGTGTTAGGGATAGATGGAGGAGCAGAGAAAATAAACACTGGAATTTTGATGATGGTGTTAGACTTGCAATATGTGCATTCTAGCACCAATTATGACTACATATAGTACATTATTGAAAAAGTGCATGAGAGATTTGTAGCTGTGCAGAAGAAGATGAAGGATCCCAAAGAAAAGGAACCTAGGTTCTTCCATTATTCAATCCTGATGCATTTTTTATTGCATTTTAACTATGGGATCATGAATGTGAACAACTTGAATCCTCAGAGGATTTTCCAGGATCAACCTAATCCTATTCAGTTTTGGGCTAGGATATGGAATTATACATCCAAGGATTGTGACTTTTGTCGATTTGAAAATTGGATTGTATATCCATTAATGCAGAGCATGGGTATCAACAAAACCAGACTCCCAGTAAAGGTGATGTTGTTGTTGAGACATTGTGAGTATGTGGACAAGTGGGAGGGTGATCATAATTGGGGAGACTTCTTTTTAGAAGAAAATTTTACCATGATTAGGGTATATGGATGCACACATCCACCTCATGTCCTACCCTATCATGTGCCATCAAGAGTTTCTTCTATGGAGTTCATCTGGCAACTATTGTTGACAGATAATGAACATTTTGCACCACATAGTAAGGGGACCTTAACCCCTAGAGAGTTTAAAATCTTTAACTTTACCATTGGTAAGGATGCTATTGATTTGGTGAGCACATGGTTGCAAAGCTGCAAGATGAGGGCAGCATTATATAGGTACATTGACCCAGAAGGATTCATTCCAGGAGAAAGGAAAATCCTAACTCCTACCATCCCCAATACATATGTTCACGATTTTTATGTGGAGGAGGATCCCACAAGAAATCTCCTTGATGAAGATGAGATAAGGACAAGAAGAGAAAGAATTCAGGAATTACTGAATTTAGAGAAGCAAATAAGGAGAAATAGATTGTCATTTGGAGGGTTTTATCCTGACTTACCTTATTTTGACAAGATCAAAGCCATGATTGAAATTTTTATGTACTTTGTGAGCAGTTAGATAATTTTTTAGATACAAAGAAAGGAGGAAAAGAGCCAGAGTATTTAGAGTCTGAATATGAGAGTGATAGTGATGGGGATTATGCTCTTCCACCTCAATATGACAAACCTCAACAGAATGTTGCAGAGGTAGTATAGGAAAAGGAGGAACAAGGCCACATCATTGACCTAACTGAGGTGTCATAGCCAGATGATGTATAGGATCCTGCTACAAAAAGGCAAAAGGTTGACCTTGGTTAGACCTCCTCTGTTAGGAAAGAGAAGAAAGGAGATAGAACAAGTGTCCTCATTCCTGGAAATAGATTGTATGATCATAATCTAAGGAAAATAATCAGACAGGGGATGAGACAATAGCAGGATGAGGAAGAAAACATAGAATTGCCTCTTAAGGCATGCATTGATGAGAGGTTATTGCATCAGCAGCAGTTTCTAAGTGATGACAACTTTGTCAAGATTGATGAGTTTAAAGAATTTTTGAGGTGGCATACGAAAGAACAAATTAGGGAACATTTGAAGTTAGATGGAGAGGAAACAATTACAAATGAGGCTTTGCTAGCTTTGCAAGCCTATGACCCTGACACTGAGGATGTTTCTCTAGATGAGGCAAGGAAAATGGTTTTGAACAGTGGCATTTTTCTTGCTGAGGGCTGGGACTTAGCCTCAACCTTCATTATTGATCAGATTAGGAAGCAACCAGACCTCAAGTTGGCCAGTGAGATTCAAATGGGCGACTTGATTAAGGGATTTGGATATAGTCCAAAATCACAAGCCTTTGCCATGTGGAGCTTATGTCCCAAGGACCAGAAGCCTCAACTAGTAAACATTCAGGAGAGCATGGTGGGGAACCAAATGGTCTAGACTATACTAAACACTGGAGATCTTGAGATTTCTCAGATCATGACTCATTGGGCACACTTGAATGAAGACAAGACAAAACAATTATCTGATAAGTGTAGCATTTTGAATGAGGAAACCAGTGCCCTAAAAAAGGATAGGGAATTATGCCACATAAAGATACATCAGCAAGATAAGGTGATTTTTGAATTGATGAAGCAACTACAAGAGAAACCTGAGGTAGTTTATGTGCCTTCAAAACAGCCTTTGCAGATAAAGGAGACAGAAAAATCAGAGGAAGTGGTTGAGATAGAAGATATGGGCAAAAAGAATAATGAGGTAGCCCTAAATGCATTAAGATGCATTCTATAGCATAGGGTTGATATACTCAAGGATAAAATAGATGTCATCCTAAATGCTTACAATAAATTTCCCACATTGCATATAGAAATGATAGGGTATATTGCTATTTTGAACCCTTATTTTGTTACTTGGTCTCCTAGGGTCCAAACATTTGAAAAGCTTGCCTCTTTGCAGCCACATAGATCAAATTTACCTGAGATTGTAATAGAGGTGGAGGATGAGATTAAAAAGGTTAATATAGCCTTATCTTTCTTTAAAGGTAAGCTAAAATAGATAGAGGCTAAGTTAAGCTTTCTTTCTCTGGAGTTTGATAGATTTGTTCCTCCATTGAAAGGAGAAGATGGTCAAGTTAAGGCCTTGGAAGCCTGGAGGAGTGAATTTGATAGCAGAATGTCGAGCAATGAGGCATTTATTTTATGATCTGATTTAGATTTGGAGGGTTTCAATAAGATTTTAGATGAAGCCTTCAAGGAAGAAACTGACATGAACAAGTTCTTAATGAATGTTAAAAGTATCACAGATGTTAGATGGGAAAGATAGAAGGTACAGCTATAGAGCACACAAAGCTTTGAATGGCCTAAAAAAGATGAAGTGATAGCATGGGACTTGATGACCAAGGCAAAGAAGAAGAAGCTTGTGGTAGTAGAGGAGGAAATCCTGGATGAAGAATAAAGGGGAACACTTGGCGCCTGATCATTGACCACAAGGAGGTTAGTTATTACTAAAGACAAATGTAACTTAGCCTATAATGGTGGTCACTTGATCTCAATATGAATATCAGATACTATCCTGAACACTACTAGACAAAGGTGCCAGATTCCAGTAGAAGACAAAGAATATTAGATCTTATCTCCTATTTTTGTCTCTCCACCACTTCTACATTCTCTTTCTTTGTCTTTTCTGTACTTTTAGGGTTAGGTTCTTTAAACCATTCGAAGCTTGTTGCATCCTAATGTTAAGGATTCCAAGATGGTTATGGACCTATAAATAGATCAATTTTGTAATTGTAAAAGGAGGATGAAATATATTAAATCAGACTTTCTAGATTTGTGTCTGTGTCTTCAAGATTTTCAATCTTTTTATCTATTGAAGCAGAGACATATGAATAAAATACAGTGCAACTTTACTCTATCTCATTGTTGTCTCTTTAGTTGTTGTGTATGCTCTTTTATGTTTAAATCTATAAGGCATTTTTAACCATATTGGTTAAAAGGTAGCTATTAAATTTCTTGCAAGTTTCTTTCAAGGAAAGAACTAAGTTTTGTGAGTAGTTTCAGGGAGCATAACAATATTTAAGGATTTGATACAATATTGTAGGGGTGACAGGATAGTTTGTAAGGCATTTTATCTGAGTTTCATGTAGGTTGTAAGGCAGCTTACAGTATTTTGTTTGGTTTTTCTATGGATTTTCATTTATTGATTCTATAAGCCCAAGGATAGGCACTGGTCTAGGAATTGGTTTGGTAATCTATCATCATCCAAATATACAATATCATTTAAACCAATTACTTTCAAAATGTTTGTGTAAAATCAATTGTACTCATATGAGATTACAGTTGAAGTTTGTTGATTTCTTAAAGAGTAAATCAATAGGTTATTCCTCCTAGATTTAAAAGAATTATAAAAGGAAAGAAGGATGAAATTCCCTACTATGCTGTTGTCTGCAATCACTAAGATATTGATTTGGATTGTCAAGCTTTTTCTCAGAATAGTCATAGTTATCTGCATTGTTATATAAATGTCCATATAAAAATAGAGCATTCAGCACATAAGTAAAATCCACTCTAAGGATATTGTCAAGTTAGTAATCAGTCATAGGTAATACCTCCCTGAGTCAGTGGATCTCAAAAAAGAAGGAGGTGATAATAGGTATCCCCAGTGTTATCAAAATACCTCATCAATTAGTGTTTTTCTCTTGCTTGAGTCAAAGTACCAAAGGCATTGGGAGTCATAGAGTTATCTAAGTATTCAAGCATCTTTAAGGGCCCTACAAGAAAAAACCCTAACAAATTGGTGACTCTACTGGGAAATTAGAGATTATAAAGTCTGGTTAAAGAAATTTCAAAATATCTCTAGTCCAAGTAGTTAGAAATCTTTGGTGATTTAAAGTTTAAGATTTTTATAGATTATACCAGTTGTAGTTGTCAAAATTTTTCTTTGATAATTATTCATTCATCCCAAATCATTGGGTGGTGACTCTAAAAGGAAATCTCTGAGATTAGTGCAAAGTTGGTAAATATCTTTCAGAATGAATACTAGGTCAAGGATGAGAAGTGATCCTAAGAAGGTTTTATATGGTGGAATCCTACCATCCTCAAGGATGGAAATGTCTTGGAGAAAAAATAAAAACCAAGTTAATATGGATGAAACCCCTCCAAGAGGTAAAGAGGGTAATGTTAGGAGAGACATGAATAGAAATCAACATTCTGATGATGGAAATACTTCAGAGTATGAAGAAGCTACTGAAAGAGTATTAGAAACACCTACAGTCACTTCTACTTCAAATGAGAGAGAAGAGACAAGTACATCTAGTTCATATTTTGAAGATGCTCCCTCTGATGTGCTAGCAAACAAGGAGAAGTTCATCATGAAATAGCTTGCCCTAGTTCAACAAATGAAAAGGGAGAGAGAAATGAAAAAGAAAAATCATGAGCATAAGGATGTTGATAAGAGAGAAAGAAGATCTTCAAGACATCAAAATATGAAAGATGTAGAGAGGTCTCAAAAAGACCAAGAAATACCACTCACTCATAAGGCTTCTACTTCACAAAAGGATAAAGGTAAGCAAAAGATGAGTGAATACAGAAATCAAGAACCTAAGTTTCAGAAGCCTTTAACCGACCAAATGTCCAAGTTAGACATTGACTTGGAGAAATTGAGAATAGAAAAAGAAACAATGGAAAAAATGTTAGAAAAGGCACAAATGAAAGCTAGAACAGTTGAAATGAAGAAAAAGATAGATTTTTTGCAGTCTTCATAATATTCTCATGCTGGGCCAGAAAATATTACTACTTCTAAAGCAAAGGCCACTACTTTCAAGGAAGATGATAGTTTTTAAAGGAAGTCATTGCATACTAAAAGGTATAAACAATTTAATTTTGTTGGTATCCCTGGATATCCTAATGCTTTCCCTAAAGATGTGGGTGATATAGGAGAAAATCTCCGAAAGTTTGCAGGTAACAATGTTATTTCTTGTGAAACACATTTAAGAAAGTTCATTGATTTTTTTGATGATTTAAATATCACTCATGAGGATGTGTTAATGAAATTATTTGTTCAGTCTTTAGTGGAAGATGCAAGAGAATGGTTTAGGAGTCTTTCTAATGGATCTGTTGTTTCTATGGATGAGTTGATTGAATTATTTAAGGATCAGTATGGAGACAAAACAAATAAAGGCTTTTTGTTGAATGAGTTCAACAATATAAAAAAGAATTACAATGAAGAAGTCACAGAGTTTAATACAAGGTTTCAAAGATCTATGCACAAGCTATTTCAAAAAACAAGGGTGGATGAAGAGGTATGTCTAGCAACTTATTTGAATGCCTTTGATTCTAAAATGGGATATGCTCTTAGAGATAAAAATCCTAGAACTCTTACTGATGCCTATAAGATAGCAATGAATATTGAAATGAACAGAAGATTATCTGGTAAATTAAATAGGAGGGATGACTCAAGGTTTAGTAGGAGAAATTTAAAAGAACCAGAGCATAAGGAATATAGGGCTCCTCAGAACAATAGGCCTTCTTATAATCCTACATACAATCCTAAAAATAGAATGCAAAACCATCCTTATGGAACTCACTTCAAGGATGGTAAGCCTGTTATTCTACCTAGAAAAGAAAAGATAGATAACAGAACTCCAGACCCTCTACATAAAAATGTTGTCCATTTTTGCAATGATGATCCTTGGTGTGAAGCTTGTGAAGAACATGGAAATGATAAAGGTGAACAGTGTGATCATAGTATGAAAAATACTTACTCATGCCATGATATAGATTCAGACAATGAAGATGAAAATCATGATTCTTGTATTTCACAAAGAAGGGTAGAAAATCATCATCAATAGATCTTATCTGACAGTGAAACTAAGGGAACTGATGATCATATAAGATGTTATGCTCAAGACAATCAAGATATTCCACTTATTAGAAAATCTTTGGATGAAGAGAAGGCTAGGATTACTGCAGATTTAGTGAACAAGGCTAGAAACAACTACCATCTGAGAAATAGAGTAGTGGGTGGTACTGGTAGTCAACCGTCAGGTGTCTTTATAAAGGAAAATAAGATAGACACCAAGTATGTGCAAAAAAAGGAAGGACCTGGTGAAAATGTAAATAAACATAAGGTGAAAATCATTACAAAAGCCCTTGAACCAAATGTTATACAAGAAGGAGATTTGAAAAGACAAGAAGCAAGTACTCTTGTTCAAAAGCTAGAGAATAAAAAATTAAAAGAATCATCTCTGAATGAACATAATGGAGAAAATGATATCACTATTGATAAATCAAAATCTTTAGATGTGAAATACACTCTAGTAGATATGGGCCAATGTTTGTCCCAGATGATAGTTAAGGTACCATTTCTAGAGATGATGAGAATTAAAGAGCATAAGGAAAAGGTAATGTCATTGTTGAATAGTGTGCCCATAATAAAGGCTCAAAGTCCAGAGAATATTGGTAAGAAACCAATTTCCAAAGGAAAGGAAGTTGAGGTGCTAACATCTTAGATTCCTCAAATTTTTTTTAAATACAACTTCTTCCCTGAAGGTTGTTGACCCATTTTTTCTCTCATTGATAATTAATGGAAAGATGCTAAAAAATTGCATGATTGATTCAGGAGCATCTAATACTGTTATGCCAGTGGAAATCATGAGGTCAATGGGATTACAAGTTGATACTCCTCATGGGAGATGTCAAGCTATGGACTTTAGAGAGGTCCATGTGATTGGTACCATTGAGGCTATGCCTTACAAATTAGCAGTTTGCCATGATGTAGTAATGACTATGAATGTTCTGGTGGTTTACATACCACCACATTATGGCATGTTGCTATCAAGAAAGTGGAGTGCTTCAATGGGAGGTAGTATAAAAAGTGATTTATCATATGCTACTTTTAATATTGCTGGAGAAAATTTTAAGGTCTTAAGGGAGATTAGAACTCCTCATATGATAGAAAGATTTGAAGACACTAACATTAATTGTTGCATTGACATGGATATGGAGAATTTTAGGATGCAAAAAAGTGAACTTTATTGTCAGAATGAAGAGGTTGACCATATAAACAGAGAATTGATTATGCAGGGAGATGGATTGTGGAAAATGTACTTTGATGGGGCTTGCTTAAAAGAAGGATCAGGGGCAGGTGTATTGTTTATATCCCCATCAGGTACAACTTTTAAGTATTCATTTCTATTAGCCTTCCAATGTACAAACAATACTATAGAATATGAGGCTTTGTTTTTAGGACTTGAAATTTCTATCAAACATGGTATAAAATGTTTAAAGGTTTATGCTGATTCTGAGTTGGTAGTAGCTCAAGTCAGATCCAAATATGTTGTAAAGAATGACAGATTGAAAATGTACAAGTATGCTAATTGGGATCAAATTGAAATGTTTGATGCCTTTGACATAATTTGGTTAGAAAGGTCAAAAAATATAATGGCCGATTTTTTAGCAAATGTTGCTTTGAAAAATGATGATTTGACCTTACATGGGGTGTCAATAATAGAAGTCAAAACAAAACTAGTTGTTCTGGAAAACATATACAACTGGCAGGTTTTCCAGGATGATCAAGATATTCTGAGGTTCAGGCAATGTCTAGACCATTATGAGAACCAGAGTATAGATTGTAGTACTTTACTAGAAAATAATGATGGAAAAGACTACATTTTGGGAAATGAGGTTGTCCAATTAAGTTCTAATTAGATTCCTAGGGGTTTGGTTGAGCTTGAAGCATTTTTTAGTAGCCAACAAAATGATTCATCAAAGTTAAGTAATGCCAAGGTTGACGATTTAGAAGAAATAAATTTAGGATCTGAAAATAGTCCTCATAGTTTATATTGGAAAGGGTTTGGACTCTCATATGAGAATAAATTTGATCAAATTATAGAGAAAATATAAACATGCCTTTGCTTGGTCATAGTAGGACTTGAAAGCATATAGAGAGGACCTTTTTCAACATGAAATCCCATTGAAATTAGATGTGAAACCATTTAGGCAAAAATAGAGGCCTATTAACCCCTTGTTGGCTCCTAAAATGCAACAAGAATTGATAAAACTAAAGGATGCTGGGATAATATAGCCAATCAGACATTCAACTTGGTTATCAAATTTAGTGCCAGTCAGAAAGAAAAATGGTGATATCAGACTGTGTGTGGATTTTAGAAATCTAAATATTGCTTCGTTGAGAGATAATTATTCTTTACCTAATATGGAAGCAATGTTGCATAAGGTGACTGTTTGTGAGTTATTATGTATGATGGATGGTTTCTTAAGTTACAACCAGGTCCTAGTTAAAGAATCAGAGCAGTGCAAAACTATATTTACTACTCCATGGGGGACTTATGTGTATATTAGAATTCCATTTGGATTAATAAATGCAGGGGCAACTTTTCAAAGGGCCATGGATGTTTCTTTCAAAGAATTCATTGATTTATTCATGGTTATTTATCAGGATGATTTGAGTGCATATTCTAAAAAGGTTGTGGATCACTGTGATCACTTGGGTAAGATTTTTAATAAGGCATTGGAATATGGTGTCTCACTGAATCCCAAGAAATGTCATTTTACATTAAAAGAGGGAAAGTTGCTTGGACATATAGTATCTAGGGAAGGGATAAGAATAGACCCTGAGAGAGTGGAAGCAATTTAAAGAGTGACTGCTCCAAATAACTTGAAAGGTGTACAATCTTTCTTAGGAAAGATCAACTTTGTCAAAAGGTTCATAGCAAATTTTGTAGGGATTGTTAAACCCATTGTAAAATTGTTAAAGAAAGATGATAAATTTATTTGGAATGAACAAGCCCAATAGGCATTTGAAAAAATAAAAAGAGCAGTGCAAGAGGCTCCAATTTTGAAATCTCTAGACTATACTAAGCCTTTGTCTTTGTTTTATTTTGCATCTTTTCATACAATTTCTTCTATTTTGCTTCAAAAAGATGAACAAGGATTTGAATGTATCCAATAGCTTTTAACAGTAAATCCTTGCAAGCTGCAGAGCTTAATTATGAGATAATCGAGAAGCAGGCTTATGCCTTGGTAAAAGCTATGAAATATTTCATGCCATACTTGGTTTGTGCTAAGATACAGGCTTATGTTCCTCATTCAGCAGTAAAATATATCCTTACACAGTCAGAGGTAACTTGTAAGAGGTGTAAATGGATCACCGAAATTCAAGAATTTAACCTTGAGATCCATATTACAAAATTGATAAGAGGGCAAGGTTTGGAAAATCTTATGACAGAAGAGAACTTGGATCTAGTACAGATAAATCAGACAGATGTGCATGATCAAACTATTACAAGCATAGAAAGGTAACCATTCTATACTGATATTGTATTCTTTCTCAAAAATGCTAAATGTCCCAAACATTTTTCAGAGAATCAAAAAAGAAGTCTGAGATTACAAACTCAAAGATACGCTTTGATCCAAGGTGACTTGTTTTGGAAAGATAAGAATGGTGTACTGTTGTTATGCCTTGACAAATATCAGGCTAAGAAAGTTTTGAATGAAATGCATGAAGAATAATGTGGGGGTCATTTTTCTACTAAGACTACTGCCCACAAGATTTTAAGGGCTGGGTATTATTGGCCCACTTTATTCAAGGATACTTATGAACATGTCAGGAAATGCGAACCTTGTCAAAGGTTCTCCAATAAGCTGAAATTTTTAGGTGCTCTGTTGCTAAACCTAGTAAATACTGAGGCTCCTTTTACTATGTGGGGAATTGATTTTATTGGTGAATTCCAAGAAAAATCTAGTGGGGGACATAGCTAGATATTAGTTGCCATAGATTATTTTACTAAGTGGATTAAAGCCATCCCTACAAAGAAAGCAACAAGCAAGGTAGTCACTGAATTTATCATGGAGAATATTATAACTAGATTTGGTGTACCTGCTAAGTTAGTAATGGACAATGCCATGAGTTTTAGATCAGAAGAAATGACAAGTTTTTGTGAAAAATATGGGATTACAATATCATATTCATC
>MU223776.1:2960004-2976481 GCA_018584345.1 Thuja plicata
ACTAAAAAGGACTCTGGAAAAGAATAAAAGAACATGGCATACTAAGTTGAAACTAGCACTTTGGGCTGACAGAGTAACAGTTAAAAAAGAAACTGGTAAGTCTCCATTTGAGCTGGTATATGGTCTATAAGCAAGATTTCCTATCAACAACTTATTGCCAATATGTCAATTTATACAAGAAGAACATTTAGATGTTTCTGATAGTATGCAGAATAGAATGATTGAGTTGAAAGAATTGGATGAAGCAAGGAGAAATAGTCAAAAGAAAAACATAAAGTTGCAATAGAAGATGAAATATCTTTTTGATAAAAGGGCTACTAGGAGAAAATTCCAGTCTGGTGATCTAGTTCTCCAATGGAATGCAAGAGCAGGGGATAAAGGAAAACACAAGAAGTTTGAGTCTTTGTGGCTAGGGCCATTTATTATCTCAGAAAGTTTTGGAAAAGACTTTCACTTATTGAAGAACATGGAAGGAGAAGATTTTGAGTTTCCTATGCATGGGCAATTCCTAAATCCCTTTTTCAGCTGAAAATCAAAGTTTATGCACAAGTAAGTATGTATCATACTGTGAATACTTTCATGTAAATATTGTAAATAGTTTCCCTTTTGTTTTAGCTTAGTTGGCATCCTCTTTGTTTTTTGAAAGGTCTACAACTAGAGATTCTGTGGTTCATTGCCATAAACTATGTTTAGTCAATCCTCAGATAGAGCCACTGTTGGTTGTATTCCTAATTTTGTTGGTTTGCCTAAAAGTTTTTCTGCCTCCATGTCGAGTTCTATCCAAAATCAGAAAGTTTGTCTCATTCTTGAATTATCCTTGTGAAATTTCTGTGTTGTTAGGTCAAAATCCACATGAACAGTGAAAAAACCCAAAACCCTAAGCTATCTTCTAAGTCAAAATGCAAAAAATCCCTAAAATGACAATCGAGTTTCTAATTTTGCATTACCTTTTTGAGAAACTTAAGTCATGTACCTTTTTCAATGGTCACCTAGTCACTTTATCCTAGAAGCATATTCAATTTTGTGCCGAGACTTGGCGATTAACTGTTGTCGGGATGTCTCAGAAAGAAATAGAATATTCCTTATGTGTTATGAGACTTGGAAAAACCCTTTAGTCACGAAGTCTCTCAATGCAAAAACATGTCACTAGGCAACATCTAAACAAGCAGTTAAGTCGCGGTGTCGCACAAAGTATCATGCAGTTAGTGAATTTTCATGAGACTTAGCGATTGCTTTAGTCATGGGGTCTCCAAGTCAGAATGTAGTTAAGTGACATGTTAAATGTTTATGTCGCGTAGTCTCCAAGTAAAATGACAATTGAGTAAAAGATGCTGAGACTTCGTGACAAACCGCAAGGTGTTTAGAATATATGGCAGTCGGGTAGTCGCTAGTTTAAAATGCTAAGTCAGGTTTTAATCAGTGATTCAGGGACAAATAGTTAAATGAGACACGTGTCCATAATGAGAAAAATAAAGGCTAGTCACGTGGTCTCCCAAAAGGAAAAATTCATTTGGCGATTAAGAGACTAAAAGGTATAAATTTATATATTGTCGCCTAGTCTCCAAATGATTTAAGGCTTTTAAAATATACTCACTGACATAGCGGAGCCGTCAGATGTAGGATGGTAAAAAATCAACGATAGTCGCTAAGTCTCCATCAAATTAGCATAAGATTAAAAAGTGCTCGTGACAATGAGATAACCTTTAGTCACATAGTCTCTGAATCTAAATCAAAGGTTAAAGGTTAGTCACGGGGTCTTGTAAAGAAAAATAAACACTCAGTGACTTAGCGATAACAGTTAAGAGAAAAGGTAACCTTTAAGTCATGGGGTCTCTGAATAAACTTTGGGTTAAGAATTTAATCTAGTGGCTTTGATTTATTTAGTCATGTGATCGCCAGAAGTGAACCATGGTTAGCCAAGTAAAGGAAACCCCATAGTCGTTAGATCTCCAAAATAATTGAGGGTTAAGAAATTTAATCAGCGACAAGGAGATACTGCATAGTCACGTGGTCACTGAATATGAAAAATGATAAAAGGTGGTAGTTACTAATATGACAACATGGAGATTCAATGTCCAATGAGAATCTAGAAAATTAATTTTTGTATGAAAAGGGTACCTAAGATGTCTATCAGAGAACCAATCATATGAAGACATGTCATCTTGTTCAAATTTTATCACGGTCTTTTTGAAAATGCACTCATATGAATTTGATTTCTTGTCACATTCATGAGCTACGGCTAGGATTTCAATCAATTCCACAGCATGTTAACTTGAAATAAAAATTGATTGTCTTTTCAATGATGAGCTATGTACTTGGAAAAGTTATCATAAAGAGTTGATTGCAGGTTCATTTTCACTTATCATACATCCAGAATTACAGAGAAAAAAATTGCTAGGTATTTTCTATTCAGGAGGTAGAAATTGATCATTTACAGGGTAATTCTCCAGTTGTCAAGGTTCTTGAATTGCTAGCAGTACACAGAGAAGAGTAGTGAGTCCTAAGAGGAGATTTGTTTCAATATCGGTAAAAGAGTAGGAGAAAATAGAGCAAGATGAGTAAAGCAGTCAGTGTGGCTTCTACCAGTGGAAAAAGTGATGAAGTCGATGATGATGTAAAGGGAAAGAGGAATTTCTCTGATGAATTCTTGAAGCTATTGCCAGGATCAGCACAGAACAAGAGAGCAAATGCAAACTTGCTAGTAGATGACTACTGTGAAATCAAAGATGCTCGTAGTCCAAGATCCATAGGTTTTTCTCTATATAATTATTTTTATAATAATTCTGATAAGGCCATCCTAGTGTCAAACCCTTGGACTAGTGGTCATGCTAGGTTAATTGTCCCTGATGTCTATATAGATGTAGACTTGTTTCTATGTCTTTCCAGCCACTATGATGCTCTATCTAGAACAATTAAGAAAAAGGATGGTACTACCCTATTGATTTTAAATAGGAATTCATTTATGCAAGCCTTTGGCTTATACAGTACCATGTCCACCAAGATAAATATTACTAAGCAAGAGGAGAGGTATAGGTTACAACCTGGTGCTGCTAGGAACCTATTGCAGAAGCATATGCTTAAGGAGGTTAGGAACCATCTTACTCCTATACCTGGGACTGCACCCTACTAGTTTAAAGACTTACATTTCTATATTAAGTATATTGCCTATGCTTTATGTAGAGTGTTACGGATAGATGGAGGAGAAGAGAAAATAAACGCTGGTATTTTGATGATGGTGTTAGACTTGCAAGATGTGCATTCTAGCACCAGTTATGACTACATACAGTATATTATTGAAAATATAAATGAGGGATTTGTAGCTGTGTAGAAGAAGATGAAGGATCCCAAAGAAAAGGAACCTAGGTTCTTCCATATTCAATCCTGATGCATTTGTTATTGCATTTTAACTATGGGATCATGAATGTGAACAACTTGAATCCTTAGAGGATTTTCTAGGATTGAACTAATTCTATTTAGTTTTGGGTTAGGATATGGAATTATACATCCAAGGACTATGACTTTTATGGATTTGAAAATTGGATTGTATATCCATTAATGCAGAGCATGGGTATCAGAAAAACCAGACTCCTAGTAAAGGTGCTGCAATTGTTGAGACCTTGTGAGTATGTGGACAAGTGGGAGGGTGGTCATAATTGGGGAGACTTCTTTTTAGAAGAAAATTTTACCATGATTAGGGTATATGGATGCACACATCCACCTCATGTCCTACCCTATCATGTGCCATCCAGAGTTGCTACTATGGATTTCATCTGGCAACTATTGTTGACAGATAATGAACATTTTGCACCACATAGGAAGGGGAACTTAACCCATAGATAGTTTAAAATCTTTAACTTTACTATTGGTAAGGATGCTATTGATTTGGTGAGCACATGGCTGGAAAGCTACAAGATGAGGGCATCATTATACAGGTACATTGACCCAGAAGGATTCATTCCAGGAGCAAGGAAACTCCTGACTCCTACCATCCCCAATACATATGTTCATGGTTTTTATGTGGAGGAGCATGCCACAAGAAATCTCCTTGATGAAGATGAGATAAGGACAAGAAGAGAAAGAATTCAGGAATTACTGAATTTAGAGAAGCAAATAAGGAGAAACGGATTGTCATTTGGAGGGTTTTACCCTGACTTACCTTATTTTCACAAGATCAAAGCCATGATTGACAATTGTTATGTACTCTGTGAGCTGTTGGATAATGTTTTAGATACAAAGAAAGGAGGGAAAGAGCTAGAGTATTCAGAGTCTGAATATGAGAGTGATAGTGATGGGGATTATGCCCGTCCACCTCAATATGACCAACCTCAATAGAATGTTGCAGAGGCAGCACAGGAATAGGAGGAACAAGGCCACATCATTAACCTAACTGAGGTGTCACAGCTAGATGATGTAGAGGATCCTGCTACAAAAAGGCAAAAGGTTGACCCTGGTCAGACCTCCTCTATTAGGAAAGAGAAGAATAGAGATAGAACAAGTGCCCTCATTCCTAGAAATAGATTGTATGATCATAATCTGAGGAAAATAATCAGATAGGGGAAGAGAAAACAGTAGGATGAGGAAGAAAACATAGAATTGCCTCTTAAGGCATGCATTGATGAGAGGTTATTGCATCAACAGCAGTTTCTAAGTGATGAAAACTTTGTCAAGACTGATGAGTTTAAACACTTTTTGAGGTGGCTTAAGAAAGAAAAAATTAGGGAACAGTTGAAGTCGGATGGAGAGAAAATAGTTACAAATGAGGCTTTGCTAACTTTGCAAGCCTATGACCCTGACAGTGAGGATGTCTCTCTAGATGAGGCAAGGAAAATGGTTTTGAACAGCGGAATGTTTCTTGCTGAGGGCTGAGACTTAGCCTCAGCCTTCATTATTGATCAGATTAGGAAGAAACTAGACCTCAAGTTGGCCAGTGAGATTCAAATGGGTGACATGATTAAGGGATTTGGATATAGTCCAAAATCACAATCCTTTTTCATGTGGAGCTTATGTCCCAAGGACCAGAAGCCTCAACTAGTAAACATTAACGAGAGCATGGTGGGGAACCAAATGGTCTAGACTATATAGAACATTGGAGATCTTAAGATTTCTCAGATCATGACTCAGTGGGCACACTTGAATGAAGACAAGACAAAACAATTGTCTGAGAAGTGTAGCATTTTGATTGACGAAACCAGTGCCCTAGCAAAGGATAGGGAATTATACCACATACAGATACATCAACAAGATAAGGTGATTGCTGAATTGATGAAGCAACTACAAGAGAAACCTGAGGTAGTTTTTGATTAAGGTAAAATTAGGTTTTGAAGGGAACCCCAAAACCATTTAACAAAGCAAAGAAAGGACAGGCAATAAAGCCCAAAAAGCAACAGACTGTCCCAAAAAGAAACCTGAGGTAGTTTATGTGCCTTCAGAACATCCTTTGTAGATAGAGGGGAAAGAAAAATCAGAGGAAGTGGTTGAGATAGAAGATATGGGCAAAAAGAATAATGAGGTAGCCCTAAATGCATTAAGATGCATTCTATAGCATAGGGTTGATATACTCAAGGATAAAATAGATGTCATCCTAAATGCTTACAATAAATTGCCCACATTACATACACAAGTGACAGGGTATATTGCTATTTTGAACCCTTATTTTGTTACTTGGTCTACTAGGGTCCAAACATTTGAAAAGCTTGCCTCTTTGTAGCCACATAGATCATATTTACTTGAGATTATAACAAAGGTGGAGGATGAGATTAAAAATGTTAATTAAGCCTTATCTTTCTTTAAAGGTAAGCTAAAACAAATAGAGGCTTAACTTGTTTTCTCCAGAGTTTAATAGATTTGTTCCTCCATTGAAAGGAGAAGATTGTCAAGTTAAGGCCTTGGAAGCCTAGAGGAGTGAATTTGATAGTAGAATTCTGAGCAATGAGGCATTTATTTCAGGATCTGATTTAGATTTGGAGGGTTTCAATAAGATTTTGGATGAAGCCTTCAAGGCATAAACTGACATGAACAAGTTCTTAATGGATGTTAAAAGCATCACAGATGTCAGATGGGAAAGATAGAAGGTACAACTACAGAGCACACAAAACTTTAAATGGCCTACAGAAGATGAAGTGATAGCATGGGACTTGATGACCAAGCCAAAGAAGAAGCCTGTGGTAGTAGAGGAGAAAATCCTGGATGAAGAATAAAGGAGAACACTTGGGGCCTGATCATTGAGCACAGGGAGGTTAGTTATTACTAAATACAAGTGTAAGTTAGCCTGTAATGGAAGTCACTTGATCTCAACATGAATATTAGATACTATCCTGAACACTATTAGACAAAGGTGCCAGATTCCAGTAGAAGACAAAGAATATCATATCTTATCCCCTATTTTTGTCTCTCCACCACTTCTACATTCTCTTTCTTTGTCTTTTCTATAATTTTAGGGTTAGGTTCCTTAAACCATCCAAATCTTGTTGCATCCTAATGTTAATTATTCCAAGATGGTTAAGGACCTATAAATAGATCAATTTTGTAATTGTAAAAGGAGGATGAAATATATTAAATCAGACTTTCTAGATTTGTGTCTGTGTCTTCAAGCTTTTCAAGATTTTTATGTATTGAAGCAGAAACATATGAATAAAATACAATGCAACTTTACTCTATCTCATTGTTGTCTCTTTACTTGTTGTGTATGCTCTTTTATGTTTAAATCTGTAAGGCATTTTTAACCATGTTGGTTACAAGGTAGCTATTAAATTTCTTGCAAGTTTCTTTCAAGGAAAGAACTAAGTTTTGTGATTAGTTTTAGGGAGAATAACAATATTTAAGGATTTGATACAATATTGTAGGGGTGAAAAGATAGTTTGTAAGGCATTTTATCCAAGTTGCATGTAGGTTGTAAGGTAGCTTACAGTATTTTGTTTGGTTTTTTGGTGGATTTTCATTTATTGATTCTATAAGCCCAAGGATAGGCACTGGTCTAGGAATTGGTTTGGTAATCTATCATCATCCAAATATTCAATATCATTTAAACCAATTAATTTCATAATTTTTGTGTAAAATCAATTGTACTCATATGAGATTACATTTGAAGTTTTTTTATTTCTTAAAGAGTAAATCAATAGGTTATTCCTCCTAGATTCAAAAGAATTATAAAAGGAAAGAAGGATGAAACTCCCTACTATGCTATTGTCTTCTATCGCTAAGATATTGATTTGGATTGTCAAGATTTTTCTCATAATAGTCATAGTTATCTGCATTTTTATATACATGTCCATATAAAAACAAAGCATTTAGCACATAAGTAAAATCCACTCTAAGGATATTGTCAAGTCAGTAATCAGTCATAGGTAATACCTGCCTGAGTCAGTGGATCTCAAAAAAGGGGGTGATAATAGGCATCCCTAGTGTTATAAAAATACCTCATCAATTAGTGTTTTTCTCTTGCTTGAGTTAGAGTACCAAAGGCATTGGGAGTCATAGAGTTATCTAAGTATTCAAGCATCTTTAAGGGCCCTGCAAGAAAAAACCCTAACAATTTTCTCACACATGTGTGAGAAAAGTGGGCCTCTTGCATGGCTTATGTGTCCCCCATGTGGCACCTATGTGGATGCCACATTAGTTCCACCTCATCCAATCCCTCTCTCTCCTCCAAAAACTCTATAAATAGAGGCCATTGTCAAGATAAAAATCATCTCCCTTTTATGCATTGTTATCATGTTAGTTTGATTCTAGAGAATTTAGTATTTTCATATAAATTGTAGTTCTTAGTTCATGTTTATTTCATTTAGAATCTAGATATTACATCTTAGGCTCATAATAGAAATCATATTACATATTAGACCTTGCAAATCATCCTAGTTTAATCATTAAATCTTCATCATAGTTTAGTCTTGCATGTGCAATCATGGTGAGAACTTGAGACAAGTTTTCAATACTTGTTTCTTGAGTTCTTCATTCATTTCAATCACTTAGTTTGCATTCATAGATCAAAGTGGGATTTTGGTATTGTGTTGGGAGAGCACACCCACACACCTCTCTAAGAGAAAATCAAAAAGGTCTTAAGTGCCCTTGTTCAGCTCATCAGAGGTCATTATGGGATCCTTTGTTTTAGAGTATGTTTAGACATGTTAAGTATGCTTATTTGATATATTTCTCTAATGTTTGCATGTCTGAGCATGCTCCCAACAGGTTAGATTCCAGCATGTATAGTTCCTAATACCTGAAACTACTTCATTAATTCTTTGATTGTAGGCTCTGATGTTTTCTTCAAGTAGCATCTCTAAGTTATTGTACCTTTTCTTCCATGTCTTTCTACACACATTCTTTGCTTGGATGTCTCCTTCAAACATATCTTCTCATTATTTCCAAATAGAGTATGCTCTATCTATCTTCTTGATCTCAAAAAATTCACTGTCAGATAGGGCACTGATTAGGGCTTCTTTGGCGATTGCATTATTAGTGAATACTTCCTTTTGTTTGACTGTAGAGTCATCTTCTGTAAGGTCTTTCAAGGTGGGAACTTCAATTTCTTGAGTGGCAATCTCATAGATTTCAAATCCAACCCACTGAAGATGTGTTATCATTTTTTTCTTCTAGTCAAGATAGTTTTCTCCATCAAACTTAGGAATCTCTTTCCTAAAGTATGTCATCTGATATACCTTAAGTTGTTAGGCTTTCTCTCCAAGGCACTTTTCTCTGATACCAATTTTTAGAATAGTCCCAAAGGATAACTGAGAGGGGGGGTGAATCAGTTATCATCTACATTAATTATTTTCTTTGCTTAGATACAATTATCATAAATTAAATGCACATTGAGATAACACAATAGAGAATACAACAATTTTGGTCATGGGGAAACCAAATAGGTAAAAACCCTAGTTGGAATTAGCACCCACAAATAACTGTACTTTAGTATAATTATCCCTGTTAAGAGATCTTGCAACCTTGTTAGGAGTTTTTCTTTACAATGCAATAAGTACAGAGACCTGGTTAAAGGTCAAACCCTATTAGGAGTCTTTTACAAGTAACCCTGTTAGGGGTGAGGACTCTTTTTCCAAAAGCTCACTGCTAAAATAATGAAGGATACAACCTTCAGTAGAACAGATATACACTATATATGATAGATGAACTATTTGAGTAGACCTTCTATCTTGATCAGTTCCAGTGTACTGTATACTTCCACTTCTTCACATAGATCTTTTCTTGATGAAAGAAATGTCTCTACTATACTAAAACAACAGACATTCTATCCTGCACTTATTCTTTCTTTTTCTTCTCATTCACACTTGGGGTTCATCAAATAAACTACTATAAGTATCTTCTCCAAAGGATGTGATCTTTGTCAAATATAGGATTCCCTTCAATACTTCTTTAGTTAGCCACATCATCCACACAGCCTGATTAGAAACATGCATCTCATACTGAATAGACGCAACGCTTCACAAATTTGGCTCCACCAAATTAACTCCAACTTCACGATTCTGATAGAACATGTTTGGCACCTTTAGATAATTATATTTAACTCATAGCTAAACATGAATAAAAAAATGCATATCCCAAAGATAGGTGCAACTCAATAAATAATGTGATTACATCGGCTCTTCATCGGTAGTCTTCAATCTCTATAACTGTCATAACTGATTAACATAACTCAACTGAAACTTCACATCTTACTCAGTGTGAATTCACATAGAATCTAGAACATGTATACACCATGGAAATGAACACGCATAGCTCCAGAACATCTGTACTGATAATTTCATATAGAAAATGATTGTATATTATATGTTGTCATCAATGACAAACATACAATCAATTATTTGCACAAAAGAAAATCTCCAACATTTTGTGTTATTGATAATTTGTGTAGGTATTTTTGGTAATCATGGAATAAATATAATACAACAAACTACTAATGAGTTTGTTTTAGGAGATTGAAAAATAGATGCAATTTTAAATAACTTTGTGTGTACTTTCTAAACTAAATAACTTGTCCTTTTATAATGCAATGGATTTGTTTGATGTGTCTAGTGCACCACATTTTGTTATCTGTCTTCCTAAATTAGTGTGTGAAGTATCCTCTCCCCTTTGCCCTTTTGGACCTTGGGCATAAGAGAAACATGTACTAAACCTCATTTTATTTTGAATAGGAGGTCTACCTAGGGATTTCATCCCCCTAGGGTTTAACCTCAAGCATGCCTCTCCAATGGGATATATAAAGGGGTTAAAGAAAAAAATCATGTCCAATATGAGGATGTACTTAGTAGGTGTTTATGTGTGTTCCCTAGTGATGCAAGGCACATTGCATGTAGATCCAGGTTTGGTTGTGAAATAATAAAAATATACTAGGTCTCAATAGCTATTTGTTCAGACATCAATATTATTGGAGTCTATACTAGACACCATTTTTTAGAGGTTATCCTATCAACATTACTGGATTGGTGCAATAGTATAGGATCATATCCTAAATAATAATCACCATGCACCTTCCCTAGTAAAGTGGAAATCCATCAGTTTATAAGGTCTTTGAAACTTTAAGGTAAGCGGGAAGGTGAGCTAGTTTCATGATGAAAATGCATGTGTCACTAGACCTCTAGCTACTTGCTTTGGAATGGTGTTGAGATTCTACCTAGTCTAGTAAGTGACCTTTATGAGTACTAGGTTTTAATTGCTTCCAACTATTTTCAATGTGAAAGACTAGTAATTTAAATTCAAAACTTGGGCTAATTTAGGCCCCTAGTTATTACTCTAATTTTTAAAATTCAATAATCATTTTTAATTCAAGTTCTTTGTGGGTGTTTAAAAAAAAATCAATAAAAAATCCAACTAAAAGTTTAGGATTCAAACAAAATAGATAACTCCAACATAAAATGCAAATGTGCAACACAATTGTTTAAACTTTCAATACAACTATATTAGATACCTAAAATTTCTATAACATAATTGATAGTAGTTTTAACACAATTAAACAATATTTCATCATCATTCACTGTCAAAAACTTTTGTAACACAATTGTCAGAATTAGGGTTTTTGAGGATTAGAATAAAACTAGATTGTTAGGGTCCATTTCCAAACTTGCGTGAGTTCTAATATCATAGAAAAATTTAAGACTCGACAATTCCATTTTGTTCAACCATTGCATTCCAAAACTTAGGTTTCATCTAAGGTTAAACTTGGCATTAATTAGTTGCATCTAGTCTAAGTTTCATCTATTAGGCTACCTTCTCTAGTTGGTTTTAATCTTTAATCAAGGTATCATCTAGCTTGCATTTTTTAAAGTCCATTGCTTGCATAATTCAAATCATAACCTTCCATCACCTATGTATTTTATTATACAAATAAATCCTTCATTTTAATCATTTCATTTCAGTCCCTCAATATAAGTCTTAGCCCCATTAGGCATGCATACCAATTCTCAACAATTTTAAAAACTCAAAAAATCAAATCTTAAATTAATCGTCAGTTATTGTTAGGAGGTCTTGACCTTTTCAAAAATATTTTTCCACTTCCACCAAAAATTCAAATCCCACATATCATCAGTCTAGTGAAGGGTAAGAATTTATCAAATTCCATCCTTTTCCTTTTTATCTTTGAGGTATCTGTTAGAATGAATTTAGAATAACTGAGAGGGGAGGGGTGAATCAGTTATCCTCAGGTCTAGATGTACCAAATAAAACTTTCTAAATTTTAGATCTAATCAACAGTAGTAGCATAAGTCAACAACTTTAATCATGCAGTTTACCTTCCAATTAAATTAGCTTGTAGAAACATAACAGTAAAACAAACCATAAGCATTCATACAAGTTGACACGACTATTTAATGTGGAAACCCAATATGGGAAAAACCACAAGTAACATGCTACCAAGTTTTCACTCTTCTGAAGTGAGCTCTGTGAGGAGCCAACCCTATTAAAGGTTATAATAACACACTGTTAGATGTGACCTGGTTAAAGGATTTAATCACCCTGTCAAGAGTGGCCTTGTTAGAGGACTTAGAACATTCCACCTGAATGTCACCTTGTTAGAGGATTTATACAAATGACTGTTAGGTCAACGTTGTTAAAGGATTTTAACTGATACAATGGTTCGAAAGTAATCGACAGTTGTGATTTGATACATACAACTTACTTTGCAAATTCAGATCCAATTACAGCTCTGATGTTAACTTATTGGATAGCCTGCATTATCAATTCAACCTTCTGATCTGCTTGGAAATCCATCAAGCAATCACACATGCAACTCTCTGCTTATGTATTCAGCCTTCTCTGCTAGATCATGCCAAATAGTAAATCAACTATGCAACCCTCTTGCATACACACATGTACTTCACATCCAGTAGCTCACTTCAGCATCCTGAATTAATAACCCCTTGACGTTATCATATACCTCTTTGTCTAGGTTAGATAAATATTTTGCTGCTTAAACAAGATCTTAGATCTTAGGTTAGGTTAGATCCAATGGATCATTCCATCTTTGCATTACATTTACTTCTCCAAAGTAGTCTCTAATTAAATCTTGAAACCATGCATTAATTATGGTTACCCATACATTAAATGATGTGGATCAATCTTTAATTAACATTACATATCCCAATAAAATTAACTAAGTCAGCCAAAGATCTCAAATCTCATCATTAATCCAATTACTGTAAGTCGGCCAACATCACTATTTCCACTTGGCAATTTCATTGGTGCTCAGCATTGAACAAATTTTATCATCACAAACAACTTTGCTCGGCACAAGCAACTTTTCTCGGCACAAGCCAAACTTTGCTCGGCACAGAACAACCAGAAAAATTGTCTTTGAAAGATAAACAACTAATTACTTTGCCAAAGTGCCAACTGATCAAGTACCCTTTTATTTTCCTTAACTCAACCATTCACTTGGTCTTCTTGTTAAATCTTCTTCATCAACAAGAGATATGGTACTCAAACAGATAACAATAGTCTCACCAATTAAGGTTTGATAGCAATGACAAAATAATTATTGCTTGCATTTCACTTTCCAACAATCTCCCTCTTTGGCATTGATGGAAACAAAAAATATTAAAACAATGATTTAACAAGCATAGTTACCAACCAATCCAAAAAATTCACCTGTGTTCCTTGATATGAACGAATCTTCATTAATATCTTTAGCTTCATTTTGATTCTTATCTGTAAAACATTTCTCCCTCTATGTCTGTAATCACACTATAATCATCAGTGTCTAATCATCTGTAGACTCCCTCTGAGTAGATAATCACTTCAATGTTTTCAATAGTAACTTTTGCCTCTATGTAATCTTTCCCTCTTGGTAATCTCTCTTTCTAGGAAATCTTAGGTAATCTCTCCCTCTTTGACAGCAATGCCAAAAACATTGATATCTTTATCATGTTGA
Source organism: Thuja plicata (assembly GCA_018584345.1). NCBI lineage: Eukaryota > Viridiplantae > Streptophyta > Pinopsida > Cupressales > Cupressaceae > Thuja > Thuja plicata. The sequence continues at coordinate 2,973,380 of MU223776.1, forward strand.
TCTTTAGTATCAAGCTGATCCTGTCATCTTGATTATGACTGATTTTGTTTTCTGTCCTTGTCCAACTTCACAACTTTAGCCAGCATCCTAAAGTGTGACTTACTATGCATCAATGTATCAATTATTCTGAAAGTAATATTTGATGCAACAGTACCATACAAAACTTAATTAGCCTCAGTTAGGGGAATCACCCCCATTTTACCTTGTAGATACTCATGAGCATCCTTGGGTAGTGCTTTTGTGAATTTGTCTACTAATTGTTCTTTAGTGTTCACATAATCCAGTCTCACTTCTTTATTCTGAACTAGCTCCCTCAAGTAATGATACTTGATAGCTATATGCATTGTCTTTGAGTTTATAATAGGATTTTTAGAAATATTAATAGCACTCGTGTTATCACAATATATGACAACTGGGTCAGTGATTTCTTCCTTCATACCTTTCAGTAGTATCTTCAACCACACAATGTTAGAATTGTTGGAAAGTGATAATCTAAGCAATTGTTATTTTGTCATTGTTGTCAAACCTTGACTGGTGAGACTATTGTTATCTGTTTGAGTACCATATCTATTGTTGATGGAGCAGATTTAACAAGAAGAAAAAGTGAATGGTTGAGTTAAGGAAAATAAAAGGGTACTTGATCAGTTGGCACTTTGGCAAGGTAATTAGTTGTTTATCTGCCAAAGACAATTTTTCTGGTTGTTGTGTGTCAAGCAAAGTTTCTTTTACCAAACAAAGTTGCTTGTGCCAAGCAAAGTTGCTTTTGCCAAGTAAAGTTGTCCGTGACGAGCAAAGTTGTTCATTGCCGAGCACCCATGAAATTGCTGAGTGAAAACCGTGATGTTGACTGACTTACAGTAATTGGATTAATGATGAGATTTGAGATCTCTGGCCGACTTAGTTAATTTTATTGGGATATGTAATGTTAATTAAAGATTGATCCATGTCATTTAATGTATGGGTAACCGTAATTAAAGCATGATTTCAAAATTTAATTAGAGACTACTTTGGAGAAGTAAATGTAATGCAAAGATGGAATGATCCATTGGATCTGACCTAACCTAAGATCTACAATCTTGTTTAAGTGGCAAAAGATTTATGTGACCTAGACAGAGAGGTATATGATAACCTCAAGGGGTTATTCACTATGTGTGCAAGAGTGTATGTGTATGTAAGAGGTTTGCATAGTTGATTTACAATTTGGCATGATCTAGCAGAGAAGGTAAAAGGCAGAAGCAGAAAGTTGCATGTATGATTGCTCGACAGATTTCCAAGCAGATCAGAAGGTTGAAATGACAATGCAGGCTATCCAGTAAGTTAGCGTCAGAGCTATAATTGGTTTTGAATTGCAAAGTAAGTTGTATGTATCAGATCACAACTACTAATTACTTTCTTACCATTGTATCAGTTAAATCCTTTAACAAGGTTGACTTAACAGTCATTTGTATAAATCCTCTAACAAGGTGACATTTAGGTGGAATGATCTAAGTCCTCTAACAAGGCCACTCTTGACAGGGTGATTAAATCCTTTAACTAGGTCACACCTAGCAGTGTGTTATTGTAACCTTTAACAGGGTTGGCTCTTCACAGGGCATCACTTCAGAAGAGTGAAAACTTGGTAGCATGTTACTTGTGGTTTTTCCCATATTGGGTTTCCATGTTAAATACTTGTGTCAACTTGTGTGAATGTTTATAGTTTTCTTTAATGTTATGTTTCTACAAGCTAATTTCAATTCACAGTAAACTACATGATTAAAGTTGTTGATTTATGCTACTACTGCCGAGTAGATCTGAAGTATAGAAATTTTTTATTTGCTACATCTAGACCTGAGGATAACTGATTCACCCCTCCCCTCTCAGTTATTCTAAATTCATTCTAACAATTGGTGTCAGAGCTTTGGTCTCCTGAAAATAGTTTGAAGGTACTTGGAGCGAAAAGATCAAGATGTATAAGAAGGAGGTTCCTAAGCTGAACAAATATAACTTCCCTGCATGGAAAATTTTGATGAAACTACATCTATGATGCTAAGTGACTTATTGAACATGCCTATATACCACCTACTACTCCTCTCACAGCTGCACAACTAAAAGAAAAGCAAGAGCACAATCAAGCAATGTTGGAGATCGCGTCCTCATTGAGCTATTCAGAGTTTGATGATATAAAGAGCTACACAAATGCAAAGTAGATGTGGGACAAACTTGCAATTGTCTATGGTGGAGACACAAATGTGCTAAGAGCTAAATCAGAAAGTCTAAGAGGTAAGTTTGATGAGATGAAAATGCAAGAAGGTGAAAATGTCATTCAGTACTATGGTAGAGTAAAAGAAGTTGTAAATGCCATTACAGGTGCTAATGGAAAAATTGATGAGAACACTATTATGAACAAGGTACTGAGAAATTTACTTCTTGTATATGCTATTAGAGTTTTTGCAATTCAAGAATTGAGATGTACTCCTAACAATAATCTAAATCTGGAAAATCTAATAGGCAGAATCACTGCATTTGAAATGTCAAATGATGATAACTATAATCCACAAGGGATTGATTCTTCTTTTGGATCACAGATGGTTCTCAATAAATCTAAGGAAGGAAAGAAACATGTGGACAGTGACAGTGACACTTCTGATGATGATCTTGAAGAACTTGAAGCACTTATGGCAAAAAGGCTTTCTAGAGGAAAAGGAAAATACTGAGGTAAACTTCCTATTATTTGTTTTTCATGTAACAAAGTTGGTCATATAGCTGCTAGATGTCCTGACAAAAATGAAAAAGATGAAAGAAAGGACAAAAAATACAAAGAATACAAAGACAGAAAGGATGATCGAGACTTCAAGAAATATAAGGACTACAAAGACAAAGGTAAGAAATCTTTTTGTATTACTAAAGAAACTTCTGACAATGACACTGATAATTTTGATGACAATGATATAGAATTTGTTTATGTTGCAATGAAAGAAGATTTTGATGATGATGATAAAACTGCACTAATCTCTTATATGAGTAAAAATGATCATTGGATCATTGACAGTGGTTGTTCCCATCATATGACTGGTGACAAAGATAATTTTGAAACCCTAAACCAATGTAAAGGAGGATATGTAA
>MU223776.1:2990714-3010520 GCA_018584345.1 Thuja plicata
TGTTGAATATATTGTTGTGATGTAATTTTCTCTTCTTGTCTCAATCTTTTAAGCTTCTTGTCTGGATATGTTGTAACAGAATTTGTTAATGAAATACAGTGTATTTTCTCCTCTTTCATATTTTCTTATCTCTTTATACTCTGTTTGTGCTCTAGTATGGTTTGTTTGTAAGGCATTCAAAACATACCTGCTATAAGGTAGTATGTCTAATTTCCTGTGAGTTCCTTTCAAGGAGAGGACTAAGTTTCATAAGAAATTTCAGAGAGCAAAGCATTTTGTAAGGATTTGATGTAGTGGTATGAATCTGAGAGGATACTCTGTAAGGAATTCTATCTCAATTGCATGTAGTTTGCAAGGCACTCTACGGTATCTTCATTAGTTTAGCTCTATTGTTTCATGTTTTCATTGACTCTTTGCCCAAGGATAGGCACTAGTTAGGGTTTATTATTCAGTTTGTATTCAATTATCAAGCATAAACAAACATTCAAGTACATCTTCGTCACTAAATGCATACCTATTGAAAAGAGATTGTGTTAAAGCAACACAGTTCATATTATTGATTCCTTAGAGAGAGAATCAAAAGGTTAGCCTTCCTTGAGTTTAAACTCATAAAAAGAAGAAGGATAAGCATCCTTATACCACTGTTATTTTTTATTACAGTCATAAGTATTTCCCTGTCAAGCTCTATTTCAGAATTGTTTCCAGTCATCTGAAGAGTGATATCTTGTTGATATAATCAGAAATATAATGACATAACAGTGAAGACCCAATCCACCATTTGAGGTTTACTTGAAACATAGTGAACTATCTAGGTAATACCTGCCTGAGTATGTGGAATTCAAAAATGAAGAAGGATATTATTCAATCCTTAGTAATTAGCCTTTCTCTTGTCAAAAAGGAGTTTTCATTCAAGTATAATCAGTATACTGTCATTTTAAGGTTGTGGTACAAGAAAAAGTGCTAACATGGGTTGTGATGTGTCTAATGTCACAACACCCATAATTAATGAACATATTAAACTCAAGGATCTAGTGAGTATGAAACCACATATTTAATTATCTTCTCATCATTATCGATTCATTCATGCCCTAGCCACTATTCTTGTTCTGATACAATTTTGACTAGGAATTTTGTTGTGTATTCTTGGGGGGAGAGAAATTGGTGGGTTGAGGGTGTGGATGTGTGGCAGTTCCCTATAAAATACTTGTGTGCCCTTTCTTTTGTGTTTGTGTATTGGGGCATAGGAATTTGGGGTTACTCTATGTTTTTATACAAGCTCAGACCACATTCTATCCTTTCTTGGGGTTTTATATGTCGTTGGCTATGGGATTTGCATTGTTTTTAGAGCTCAAAGTTGTGATCCTTTCATGGGATGGCCTTCAGTAGTTTTTGTGTATTTCTAATGGAGAAATGAGGATTATTCCCAAACCAAGAGGTTCCTATTGATTTGGAGATTGTAGACCCATTTTCTTCTTTGCATGTAAGTGCCAAGGCACACTTAGAAAGTCTCAAAATGGGGAAGGGTTTTCCTCTTTCAAAGGGGCTCTTACAATCAAGAAGGTGAATGACACTTGGAGAGGTGCACAGAATTATATGTTTTGGATATTCAACCTAAACAAGTCTCAGATGATGCTTCATATTGGAGCAACGATGACTTCATTTAAAAATTTATAGTTCTCTAACTTTCCTTACCAGTATTGGAGTCCTGGGTATGTTAGTTTTGGAATGTAGAAGGAGACACATGGAGGTAATGTTTGCGGCCAATAATTATTTTTTGGTTATTTTATCTTACATTATAGATAGGAATAGGGATTTTGAAGGAAGCCCATATTTATTTAATCAAGTGGGGATTTTTATCAAACCTTGGCATGTGGGCTTCAACTCTACAAAGGAGCTCCATACAAAAGTTCTTGGTTGGGTCGAACAACCAATGATCTTACTAGAGTTCTAAAGGGACAAAAGTCTTCACTCAATCTCACTACTTCTTGGAAAACCTTTGGGTTAAACTATACAAACTCATGATAGAAAGGTAATTTTTTATGAAAAAATTTGTGTAGAATTTAATTTAAATAAACCATTATCATATTTTTTGGAAAAAAAATTTAGGATCCTCTCCTTGGATTTAATAACTAGATTATGAGACTCTTCCATTTCGATATAGAATTTTTTTATGAATATGGACATTTACAGAGGATATGCCCCAGAAATAACTCATCCCCCTATGTAGTTACTAGCCCTTCTTACTCTTCCCCTGGGAAAGATAAGGGGAAGGCCCCTCAATCTAAAGGGCATGATAATAAGGATGGATTAATTCTTGTAAAGTCATGCAATAAGGATAGAGGATAGAAGAGAATTTGGTTGGATAGATAGAATCATGGACCTTTTAATAGGTTTGATAATTTGGATGACTTGGTCCATGAGGAAATAATTCTAGTTGAACTTTCCTCTGGTGCTAAGTCACTAGGAGTGGAATTAAAAGAAGACAAAGAGAAGGGAGATCAAACTTTATCTATACTAGGTTGAAAAGATGGTAGAATGGGTATAGATGTCCCTCCTTAGAGTTTGGATGTTACAAATTTTAGGAGTAAAGTCTCTCTAGAGGGTGTAGTTTTGGTAATTTTAGATTCTCCTCCAGCTAAGGTGGCCTTGAAATCTAGGAAGAGAAACAAGGAATCCCCTACCTCAGACCTACAAAAAAAACCCTTAAAAAGGGTACTTCAAAGAAACCTTCAAGGAGTGGTTAGAAGACATGAGATCAAGAGAAGTTCAAGATCATTGGGGATACATTGGTTGAGTCGGGGTTCATGAAACCCATTTATTCCCACTTCTCACAACCCCATAAATGATTATTTTATCATAGAATGTAAGAGGTTTGAATAAAACCCATAGACAAAATGTTGTTTGTTATTTGATTGCTTCTCACTTCTCTAATATTGTCTTTATTTAGGAAACTAAGTGAATAATTAAAGGTATGTTAAAGAAAGATTCTAGAATTTGGTCTCGAGTGTTGGAATAATGGAAGGGTGTGTAATGAGAGGGGAGGTGTGAATCAGTACCCTTAAAAACTTTTATCAATTAACTATTATTACTCATTTCTTGCATAATCGACCATTGTACCTTTCCTACTTCATGCATGCAATATCATAGCATAAATGTAAATGCATGTAAACAAACATTGAAACATTCATGAAACTCATTTACACATGACACAAGTATTTTATAACGTAGAAACCCTTGTTAGAAGGTAAAAACTGCAGTGGGGATGAAACCCACAAAGCTTCATTATCTACAAAATGGAAGGTTTCTGTTAGGGCTACAAGTTGTGATCACTTTTGATAATCTTACCCTGTTAGGAGTAACATGTTATACTTGTTAAGTCTAGTCAGTTAAGATATTTAGAAACACAATGTATGTGTGCACTCGGTTAAGAGATTTACATAAAGATTGTTAAGTTCACCTTCTTAAAGGATTTTACTACTTGATACAATAGTTAGAGAGTAACAAAATATATGACCTGATTGCTTGGAATCTTATATTGCTGATTATAGATCCATTAAGTTCACAAAATGTATATCACCTTAATGTGATGAATAATACCTATGTTGTACTCAGTAGCCTTAAATGTAGTTCTTCATAATTGAATTCTTCTTTATTTGTCCATCTGCATGAAAGCCTTTTTTTTATCCATATATTTCCTTGGTGGCTACAATCATGATCTTCTTGATTGATTAATACATCTATATATATAATATTTTGACATAATTTGGTTTCACGCTTTTCTTGAAAAAATCTAAGACCAAAGGTTACAACTTGACCTTGATCTCCTAGTTTGCATGAATACAATCAGTTAACTAATTAAATCCATCATTTACACTTTTCTTGATCCATAAGAAACGGTTATCCAGCTACAAAAAAAACTATTTTAAAGACTAAAGTGCTTTAGCTAACGTGTAGTTTGAGATCCACTTTTTCCTGTGAAATGATGTCTCTCAGTGTAGACTGGTGCTTGGTGATGTATTTGTGTACTATTTCTTGGTGATGTATCTATAGACTGGTGCTTAGGTGATATACTGCTCAGTGTTCAAAACATTTCAGTGACCACTGTGCTCGGTGAAAGTTGTTGCTCGGTGAGTGATGTCACTCGATGATCATGACCAACCAAAACTGTCTGCTTGTATACTAATGATAAATTCTAATCCTACTAATGATAACTTCTAATCCTTTAAGTATTATCAATCTCCCCCTTTCGCATCAGTATCAAAAATAGATATGTATAATATATACCAAGTGTTGCATTATACTTCTACAATGACTCCCCCTATGTACATGCCTCGGTATGTAGATATAATGTATGTACATGTTTTCCCCTTTTTTGAAAGTAATGACAAAGATGTATAACTTTTCTCAGGTGATATACTGCTCAGTGTTCAAAACATTTCAGTGACCACTGCGCTCGATGAATGTTGTTGCTCGGTGAGTGATGTCACTCGATGATCATGACCAACCAAAACTATCTGCTTGTATACTAATGATAACTTCTAATCCTACTAATGATAACTTCTAATCCTTGAAGGATTATCAATCTCCCCCTTTGGCATCAATATCAAAAATAGATATGTACAATATATACCAAGTGTTGTATTATACTTCTACAATGACTCCCCCTATGTACATGCCTCGGTATGTAGATATAATGTATGTACATGTTTTCCCCTTTTTTGAAAGTAATGACAAAGATGTATAACTTATAGCTTGTCTAGTATGTGTGAATGAGATTGCTTAATGTCTAAAATCAGATTTTCCCATTTCTCCTTTAATTTCTCTAGGTTCATTTTCTCTAATGTAATTTGAGCGTGCATGTCATAGATGCTCTTTGCTACTGACATCTATGGGGTGGCAATTAGAGTCTTTTCCGTACTCATATGTGTCATCAGCAATGTGATATTTGGTAGTAACATGGCTTGTAGCTCAGTTACTTCATCTTTGATTTTTATTTCTTCCTTTTGTATTTCAATTCTTAACCATTTAGATTCAACTATATTTTCATAATGTAGTTGGAATGCATTTGGCGTGGTTGAAAGAATTTGTGTACTAGCTTTTAGATCTTCATTTAACTTATCTATTTATGCATCTTGCTCGGTAGTGAAGTTCTCAATAGTGCACAACTTTTGAACTAAGGTAATTAATTATCAAATAACATGTTCTAATGTAGTTACCAGTTCATAAAGTTTCACCTTATTCTCTACCACTTCTTGGCTGATTTTCTCTATGAGTTTGTAGTGATATTTATCTTCTGCTCTTTCCTCATTGACCTTCTTGGCTTCTACATTTTCTTGTGTTATTGCCTCGGTTAGAACTGCAAGTTGATAAATGATGGGTGCATTTTAATCAATCTGTGTGTCAGGAACTACTTGGAATAGAATTTCCTTTGTTGTTTCTAGGATTTGTGAATTCCTATTTTCTTGTCAGAGCTTTTCATGTTGTTCTTTTCTCTTGCATATCTCCCCATGCCTTGTCAGTGACTCAGGATCAAGTGTTCTTGGATCATATTTAGGCATGTCTATGATCTCCTCAAGTGTGACAAGTGATTTACATTTCTTGTTCTTCTTCCTCTTTTTAATGTTTCTTGATGCAGAGGAGTGAGGTATGATAGCAATACCCTTTAGTTGCTCAGTTTCTGTCATTGATTACTTGGGATGTGTGGTTCCTTGGCTAGGTTTCTTGGTTAGTTGTAGATGTCTCTACTTCAACCTTGTCTTGACTTGCAGCCTTGTCTTCCTTTCTACTATCCTCGGTGGATACATCACTCAGTTTTTCCTCTCCATTTGTATTTTTATTTTCTTCTTTCTCATCACCTTTGTCCATCAATTTGTTTGTTTCTATCTCAGGTGGTGTCTATTGTGACTCAGTCATTATATTTATTGCTTGCATCAATAAAGGCATATTACCTTGTATTTGTGCCTATGCAACATCAGTAGTATCCTTTTCATTTATTTTCTCGATGGAAATATTTACATCTTCATCAGCCTTTGCATCATTATCAGAATCATCATGAGTTATATTTTGTATAGTGATATCTGGTGTTTCCCCTAATGATTGCAATATTTGAGGAATATCATCCATCGCCTTACTTTCCTCTGTGGTTAAGTCAATGGGATTGACATCCTCGGTGTTGTTGATGAAAATGTGCTCAGGGATCGGTGTGGCCTCCTTTTCCTTGGTGTGAGTAGTCTCAGTTAGAGATGGTACCTACTCAGGTGGATTAAATATTTGAGTCCAAAACTTATTGCTCTCAATGTCAATATCTTTGAGCTTGTTCTACAATACCTAGTATGCTCTGGTTTTTGCAGAAAATTTCTTGGCATACTCCTTCATTTTTGCGTCAATTTCTTCAACTAAGGAGTTGGGCATGAATGCAACTAGGGATTTCTCCCTCATCTTCTTCTCCATATGTAATGCATATGTCCACCTAGATGATATTTTATCTTGTATCTCTTGTGGAATATGATTGCCAAATTGTAGAGGTAGATATTTGTAAGCTACCATCACTTTAATGACTGCTTCTTCTATTTAATTATGATCCTTAGAAGATAGATTTACCCATTGTCTAATATTGTGATGTTGTATACTGCCTGTGTTGATTATTGACTTTGGAATTTCATCATTTGTCTTTGGTATTTTGGCCTTTTCTGCTTGGATTCTCTGTTCTCTTTTTGCTTCTTCAGAATCATCCTTGTCTTCTCTACCTCTTACATATCTCTTCCATTATCCTTGTGTTGGTTTCTCAGTTGAGGATTTCCTTTTCTGATATGTTTACACTGTGCCTTTCTTTAATGGTGGTGAGTCTACCTTAGTTGTTTTGCTTCTTGTCCTAGATGCAGTTGTTACATTAGTAAATTTTGTTTTCTTGGCCTGTGGTTGCTCTGCATCTAATTCAGTATAATCTGAATCACTTAATTCATTTCCTTCATCGATAGGTGTCTATTCCTTGGTGATATGTGTTGATTGTTCCAACTCTTCATCAGTTACTGAGAGTTTAATATTAAGTGTTTTCACCATTTGTGTTTTCTTCTTTCCTATTTTCTTGACTACTAAGCCAATCTTTATTCTTGAATTGGCTTCCTCATATGTGCCAAATCTTCTTATATATTTTTCAACTGGCTCATTTAGTAGGGCTTCAATGGCTTTTGTAGCTAGATCTATGTCAAATTCATAATCCAATAGTGCTAACCATGTTGTTCTTGGGTTGGCAGCTTTGATGAGTGTAGTGTTAGTGTCAACTACAAAGCATATCTCATCCTTTTATTGTTCAACCAAATATGCAAGAATTCTCATCCTTTTCTACATCCTATTATTTAATCTTGTGAAGTAGGCATCCAAGAGTGGAATGAAATTATCTCCTAGTGATTTATTGTAATCACTAATCTGTGTTTTTATCGGTCAATCAGTGTCCCAAGTGACATTAACCACAGAAGGAAAGAAGTTCTGGAAGTACAAGAATGTGCACATTAATAGAGAGCCAAACTTACATGTATTAGATCAGGATGATCTAATTGTTCTCATGTTTTCTTCCAGTTGCTTCAGTAGCAACTCGGCTAAGTATAGTTGCACTCCTTTCCTTACTATCTTGTATGTAGTTTTGATAGCTCCACAAGAAACATTGTTCATTCTGATTTCTTGAAAGATCTTGTATCCAATCACATATGCACCAAATTTCATTTCAGGGTCAGTGATTGAATTGACTTTCAGACCTCTACCGTCCCATTCGGCTCCAGTTACCTTTTCAATCTTTGGGCATCCAGGGTGTCTTAGTGATTTTTCCCTCTTAGTTATTGGGTAACCAGTCACTACATGAATCACATCCTTTTTTATTTTCTTTGGTTCATCTAACCACATTTTACCATCATGCATTCGTTTGAGCACAATACGTATTCAATTTGTTTTGAATTCTTTAGAGAACAGTAGGGCATTGGTTTACCCTTTCACTTCAATGTGTTTGTACTCTTCCTTTAGGTTTCCATCCTTGCATAGATTCTGATAATCTTCTTCAAGTTCAACATCTCCAATCTCTGTGACTTTAGAGTGAATGTATGCACGGATGTATTTGACTAGTAAAACCCTAGGTGGGATACTCAAGAATGCTCCCTTGTCATCGGGTTGAGCAGCAACCTTGGGGAAAAACTTGTAGTTTGGTTCCTCACAAGTTGAGTTCTTGATTAGAATGACCTTCTTGTCCTCCATCTTGATCTTCGAGGTTCAGGAAGTGGTTTCCATTGTTCGTTAAATTAGGGCTTCTTCACAAATAACTTGTTAGCTCGGTAAGTCTTGATACTTACGGGATGTTTGTTGTGAATTCCTAAAATCTATTGGAGTAGCTTTGAACGCTTGTGAATCACTATGCAATGTGATTTCTTTGAATCTCTTCTTCACTCTGCAATCTTCTCTTTAACATTAGGTGAAGGAATGAGTTCATGTTTCCCTTTTATAGAAAATATAACCTAAGTGATGCATTAAATGCTTCACCTACCACTCGATTGACAAAACGTAGATGCTCAGTTAACACACCAAATTCTTCAGCTCAGTGAGTATACAATACTCGATACAAAGTGTCAACTCAATTTTCTTCCACATGTTTATCAATGATGCTTGGTATATAGTGTCAACAGGGTTGTTTTTCTCATGTACACCGACGTGCAGTTTATGCTCAGTTCATATTGACCGACCAGACTAGATTCACAAATCATAACATGGAATACCATAGTGCATCTTCATTCATGCTAATTTGTCATATTCTTAATGAATATAGGAACTAATGTAAAATACAGATTTGTATAGTACAGTTCCATAGTTACTTGTATTGCTTAGGTGGGGGTGGTAGAATCACCTGATCCATTAGATGAGGTGTCACCAACTGTAATGCTTGGTCTAGCATTATCATTATTTGAAGCTCTCCTCCACATTTGATTTCTCATTCTCCTGATGTCTTGAATAGTATTTCCATTTGCAAAAGTGCTTGAATCTATCACTCAGTCTCTGTAGTCTTTGCTTAAGTGGTCGACCTTATGCCAGTGTAAGCATGCCATTCTAGGGTTAGTCCAGTTTCTAGATCTTCTTATCCATTTCCTCATACAATTAGCAGTTATATTTCCATATCTACCACATGCTGTGAAATTTACCCAAGTTTTTTAATCCAAAACATATGTATTACCGACTCTTCTCGATTGATATGCATTTTCTTGTTCTTTGGGTTTCTAGACTTTCTTTATCCTTTTTCTGCATTCATGAAATGTGTTGACATGCATGTTGCAAGTAGAACAATTTATTTCCATGTAATATTTCTTCTATGGTTTGTTCATCTTAGATCTGCATTCATGTGCTTTGTGTCCATTCTTTTTATAGTTATAACAATTACCTATGAATGAAGAAGTAGTTTTAGGAATACCTTTGCTTTGCTCTTGCAAACATTTGATGTGTGGTCTAGTTTTCCATAGTGATTACATGAACACAACTTTGGTATTGGATTTGTGTAGACATTCCTTTGAGCATCTTGGTTTTATGATTCTCCTTGCTTGGTATACCCTAAACTAGTATTTTTGTTGAGTCTTCTTTGTCTATTCATAAATTTGTCCATTCTTTTTGTGTTGTCTTCATCTTTCTTGATCACATCATTATGTTGTTGTTGAATCTTTGCTTCATGATTCAGTTTATCATTTTCTTCTTTTAGTTCACCAATAACTTCCAATTTTCAAGTAAGTTCCATGTTCACTCGATGGCCTCATGACTCATAAGAACTATTTGATTGGTGATCTCAATATGATGTTTAGTAAGTCTCTATATCTAAGATTATTTCTCTTCCAATTTTTTAGTAATCTTTCTCCTGTCATCAATAGCTGAAGTTCTTTCTTTTTCATCTTGTCTTGCATTATTCATAACATCAATCATTCTTACCATCTATGCCTCTTAACTGATCTACAATACTTTCACTTTTTTATTCAGATGTTGATTGATTTCATTTAGATCTGCAATAGTTCCTTCAGATGTATCAAATGTATTACCAGATCCAGATCCAGATGAATCAAATAGGTCAGGTATCTCTTCTTCATGATAGTCATTTTAATTGTAGTGAGATTCCATAACTTCTCTTTCAACCAATGACTCTTTCATTTTGTTTCTTGCTTCTTTGTATTGCTCAAAGAAAATCTGTATTTGCAACTTCTGATTCTCAATATTTTTATCAAGCTTATACCTTTTCACTGTATGATTTTTTCTCTCAAGTGATTAAAATTTTCCAAATAAGAGATTTGTCTCTTATACCAATTTTTGGAATAATGAAAGGGTGTGTACTAAGAGGGGAGGGGTGAATCAGTACCCTTAAAAACTTTTATCAATTAACCGTTAGTACTCATTTATTGCATAACCAACCATTGTAGCTTTCCTACTTCATGCATGCAATATCATAGCATAAGTGTAAATGCATGTAAACAAACATTGAAACATTCATGAAACTCATTTACACATGACACAAGTATTTGATAACATAGAAACCCTTGTTAGAAGGTAAAAACTGTGGTGGGGATGAAACCCACAAAGTTTCACTATCTACAGAATGGAAGGTGCATGTTAGGGCTACAAGTTGTGATCACTTCTGATGATCTTACCCTGTTAGGAGTAACATGTTAGACTTGTTAAGTCTACTCGGTTAAGATATTTCAACAACACAATGTATGTGTGCACTTGGTTAAGAGATTTACATAAAGACCATTAAGTCCACCTTCTTAAAGGAATTTGTTGCGTGCTAAAATTATTAGAGAGTAAAAAAATATATGACCTGATTGCTTGCAATCTTATATTTCTAATTACAGATCCATTAAGTTCACAAAATGTATATCACTTTTTTGTGATTAATAATACCTATGTTCTAATCAGTAGCCTTGAATGTAGTTCTTCATAACTAAATTCTTCTTTATCTTTCCATCTGCATGAACACCTATGTCTGATCCATAGATGTCCTTGACTGCTACAATCATTATCTTCTTGATTTATTAATACATCTATATATACAAGGTTTTGACCTAATTTTATTTCATGCTTTTCTTGAAAAACTCTAAGATCAAAGGTTTAAAGACTAAAGTGCTTTAGCTGATGTGTAGTTTGAGATCTACTTTTAACAGTGAAATGGTGTCTTTTAATGTAGACTGGTGCTCGGTGATGTCTCTGTGTACTGGTGCTTGGTGATGTCTTTGTACATTGGTTCTTAGTTGATATATTGCTTGGTGTTCAAAACATTTTGGTGACCACTGTGCTCGGTTAATGTTGTTGCTCGGTGAGCGTTGTCGCTCGATGATCATGACCGACCAAAACTGTCTGCTTGTATACTAATGAAAAATTCTGATCCTTTAAGTATTATTATTGAGGTGAATTTTATTCTATTATTTTGTATGGTAGGTCAAGTGGAATGACCCTTTTTTGGGATCTAAGAAATATTATCCTTTAGTGGTGGATTTCTAGTCGATCTTCTCTTTCCATGGTTTCCACTAGTTAGGATTCTAAGGAAACTTGTCTTTTCACTAATGTTTACACTCCTATTGATATCATGGGTGAATCACAACTCTCGGTTCATATCAAAAAAATTCTCTTTCTAGTGTCCTTTCTTCCTTGGTTTATAGCTAGTGACTTCAATGTAGTTTGTGGCTTAGAATAAAAAAGAGGGGGCATGGCTAGACTTGATCCTTCTTCCAACCTCCTTAATGAAAATATAGAGGTTTTGAATGTTATTTACATGAAGCTAAATGATGGCATTACAGATGGAATAATATGAGAAGTGGAATGAAAGAAATTTTTGAGAGACTAGATAGATTTTTGTCTCTTTCTTCTGGTTGAGTGATAGATGGAATACTAGTTTAGAGATTTTGGACTAGAGAGGGTATGATCACTGGTAGATTAAAATTTGCATTTTTCCTCCAAAAAATTCAAGGAATCCCTCCTTTAAATTTTATCTTATGTGGCTATGATATATTTCCCTCCAAGAGTTAATGATTAATTTGTGGTATGAAGGGAAGCCTTCTTTTGGTACAATTATGCATATGTTTTTCAGAAGATTATAATATGTGAAGTATAAGCTTAAGAGATGGAATAGGAAGTGCTTTGATAATATTCACTTCAACAAAATGGTAGCGCAAGCTGAGCTTGATTCTATCACTTGTGTAATCTGTAATCAAGGGCTTTCCCTTAATTTATGAAGGGAGGATTTTATAATAGTTAAGGAAGTAGAGGAATGGGGCATTTGTGAGGAGATCATCTGGAAGTAGAAATCTAGGATTGATTGGCTATAGGAAGGGGATAGGAATGCTACTTTTTCTTAATTATTTCAAAGATATAAGAAATTAAAATCTTATTACGTTTATTATTTCTTTAGAAGGGGCTCAAATTTCATCATTGGGTAATATCTCTCAGGAAGATTTTCAATACTTATCTTCCTTATTAATGGATGATTCCCATCCTTCTAGGGAAGATGAATCCTCTATTATTGATTGCATCCCCTCACTGGTTTCAAATGAAATTAATATAGCTCTCACTCATCCTATCTCATTGCAAGATGTTGTTTTTCATATGAAAAAACGTAAAGCCCTAGGCCCTAATGACTTGCCAATTGATTTTTTCAAGATTTTTGGGAAATTATTAGGCTTGAACTTTTAGACACGGTTAAGGGGCCACATAGAAATAAGAATATGTTAAGAGATATGAATGCTAATTTTATAGATTTTATTCCCAAAAAAGAGAACGTGAATAAATTAGATCAATTTAGACTCATTGTACTTTGTAATGTGGTTTATAAGATTATAACTAAACTGATTGCTTAAAGACTCAAGATGTGTGTGAAATATTTTATCTCTAATGAGTAGGGTGGTTTTATTTTGGGTAGAAAAATTAGTTATGGGATATTTATTTTTGTAGAAACCATTCACTCTATGAAAACTTCTAAAGAAAAGGCAATGTTTATCAAATTGGACACAACAAAATCTTATTATAGAGTTAAGTGGGCCTTATTAGTAAAAATCCTTTTTCCTTTTGGATTTTTTGGGGAATGGGTGGATTGATTCATGAGCTATGTCTCTTCCACCTCCTTCTCTTTTTTGTTCAATGGGGAACCTTTTGAGTTGTTTTAGTCATATAGGGGTCTTCAAAAAAGGGATCCTCTTTCTCCTTATTTGTTTATTATCATGGCTAAGGGGCTTGGTAGATTTATAAAAGATAAGGTTAAACAAGGTATGATTCAAGGATTGAGTTGGGGTAATAGTTTTCCTCCTTATTCTCACCTCCAATTTGTTGATGATATTTCTCTAACGGGTAGAGCCAGAATCAATGAAGATGTTAATTTTAGGATAACTTTGGAAACTCATCTGACTACCTTAGGGAAAATATTAATGGGGAAAACTATTCTATTTTTTTTCCAATAATCCTTGGGATATTGAAAACAATATTGCTCAGATTCTTAGGTTTCAAATTAGTTCTCTCCCTATATTTTAGCTTGGGATTCCCCTCAATGTCAAATCTCACTTAGAGAGTTTCGATAGGAGATTCTGGACAAATTCCACAAGAGGGTCACTGGACATGTAGATGGATTTCATTTTCTAGTAGGTTAACTCTTTTGAATTCAATGGTCGAATTTCTCCCTATTTATAGGTATTTTGTGCATGTTTCCCCCTCTATCTCTGTGAAGGATTTTGATGCTCTCTCTTATTAATTTATTTGTTCAAGGAATTTTATTTCTAAAAAATGAAGTCTGATTAGATGGGATTTAGTTTTTTGGCCTAAGAAAGAAGGTGGTCTCAGTTTCAAGCTTGTAGGTATGATTGGACAAATTAAAGATGCTAAGATATATTGGAGATGACGTACTTGTTAGGATCAATATTGGCCTATCATTATTACCCATAAGTACCTCATGGGAGTTAATAGTGCGGATGTTCCTTGATGTTTTTTTTTTGGGAAGGGCTTTGTTATCTGGGACACTCTTAAAAAATGAGAAAATATCATCAAAGAGGGATTTTTTGGATATGTAATAGAGGTAGAGGTTCATTTCTACAATTAATCTTGGGATGGACACCCCCCAATCATTTCTTAGTTTCCTCATCTTTTACCCCTTTGTAATTATATAAGTGAGGTTGGATGGAATAAGGTTGCAAATTTCAAAAGCACCAAGCTCATGGGAAATTTATAAATTATTTGTTGGAAAGACCCCTACAAATGGCCTATTGGGGCACTCAAAGAGAGTCAACATGAACTAGATGGTATTTTATCCTGTAGACTATGCAGTGCCCTTGATTGTAGGGATATTTTGGCTTGGAGTCCATATCTGAAAAGAAAGGTTTTTGTTTCTTCTGGTTACCTAGGTTTAGATGGTAACCTACATGGTTGAGGTGGTGTGACCTAGTGGAAGTAGGTTTGGAATATTTTTTCTTATCTTGAGAGAAAAAAAAATTCTTTGGCTAGATTTCCAATATAGATGCCTTACCAGGGAATATTTGAGGCAAAGAGGCTTTCAAGGTTCATCAATTTGTGTAATTTGTAGAAATAGTGAAGAAATTAATTCTCATCTCTTCTTTAATTGTTCTTATTTGAGATATAACTGGAATCTTTGGTGGGGAGCATGGAGCCATGCTTGTATTCATGCTACCTCTTTGGTTGAGTTTTGGGAAATTTTGGATCGCCCTCTAGCTAAGAGTGATTTTCTCCATATAGCCTGGAATCTTGGCCCAACTTTTACTATCTATAATTAAAGGTTAGAGAGAAATCAAATAATATTTCAAGGTTTAGAAATTAGTATCTTCCACATATGGAGAAATATTGCCTGTATACTTTAAGAGACTATTTCAGCAAAGTCTAATATGACTACACTCGTGGAGTCTTGCAATGTGGCTATGGTAAAGAATATTAATTTAGCTAGTAATGAGATAGATACCTCTAACACAAGGATAACAAGGTAGACTAAATAGAAAATTCATAGAGAGGGGAGATGGATCCCCTCCCTAAGGTATTTTTGAAGGTTAACACTAGGATGGGTCTTCTAGAGGGAATCCTGGATAGGCAGGAATTGGTGGCGTTGGTAGGGGAAATGATAGTAATGTTGTATTATTTTTCTCCATTTATAAAGGAAAACATTTCAATAATTTGATGGAGGCTCTAGCTATTTTACATGGTGTTAAGGGAGGATGTTATCTCGATTGGAGGAGGTTTATTTTTTATTCTAATTCAAATATTTTGGTTGATATGTTAAATAACCATCAGTTGGATAGAGTTTCTTGGAAATTAGCCTGGGTGGCTAAGAAGATCCTCAATCTTTGTGGATCATTGGATTATATTTATTTTTGTCATATTCCTAGGGAGTGGAATAAATTGGTTGATTGTATGACAAAGTAAGCTTTTGAGAGCTTAGCGAGATGGGATATTCATAATTGGGAGGCTTTACCTCCAGATTATTTGGAGACTGGTAAAGTTAATTAGGGATGATGAAAACTTGTAATTGTTCCTTTCAGATTTTTTCCCTTCGTAATTCTCATTGTTTGCATTGTTTGGAGGTTGTAGTGTGCTTGAGGCATTTTTATCTATATTGTTTGGTCTCTTTTGAATAATTTTTTACCCCTTTTTTTAATTAAAAAAAAGGTAGAGATGGTCAAGAATCTCATCTATCAAGGAAATAAAAAATTACTCTTTTTAATTCACCTAAGTAAATAAGATTGGCTAGTGAACTAAAATCTGAAAAAGAAACCAATGAGGTACTAAAGAGAAGTGATGAAGCACTAAGATCATTGGATGCATAGATCAAAGGTCAAAAACAACCTTGAGACAAAATTGGACTTGGATTAAATAGTGAGAGCACTACTGAGAAAGGAGAATCATCTAAGAAAGCTTAAAATCAGGACACGTATACCCCACTAAAGTCAAACAAACCTAGTTGTTACCACTATGGGAAATCAGGACATACTAAAAATTTCTGTAGAAGCAAAAGGGGTAAGTCACCGAGCTCACCTTTTTTTATATATATATTTCTATAACTGCAACAAGTATTGTTGGGATTAATGGGAAGTATGTACTGAGAGGGGAGGGGTGAATCAGTACCTCCAAAACTTTTATATCCCTTTTTTCAATTAACCTTTGTAATCAATTGTAAATCCATTCAACCTGATTTATACTATCTTGATGCAAGTTATATCAAATCATAACATTAACATACATGTGAACATTCATAGAAACATTCATGAAATTAAATTGATATATAACACAAGATATGATATCACAGCAAACTTCTGTGAGGAAATAAAAACTGTGGTGGGGATGGCACTCACAAAATATTCACTATCTGTAGATTGGAAGGGGTCGGTTAAGGCTTACAATTTGATCACTTTTGATGATCTACCCTATTAGGAGTATCAGTGGAGACCGTTTAAAGTCTAGTCTCTTAAGAGCTTTAGCAACACTATTGAGTGTGCACTCGGTTAAGAGATTTTTTGTTGGATGGTTAAATCCACCTTCCTTGAAAGGATTTTTACACTTTTCTCCACTTGTTAGAATGATAGAAAATTACAACTTGATCTGGTAAATGCAATCTCCTATTGCTGATACAGATCCTATTTAGTTCACATAAAAGGATTATCACCTTAACTGTGATTCAATAATACCTCTGATTCTTGGTATGCTCTATTCTTGGTTCTTGCTAACCAAATTCATCTTTTGTTGTCCATGTTCTTGAAACTCTCAATCTGATATATAAATGTGTTCATCTGATTCATTCATGTTCTCCTCTCTCTTCACATCATCTATTCATCCATTGTAAACAATGATTGCATTATCTATTTATAGATGGATTGACTTCATCGAGTTATGATAAAAACAATGTTAACTCAAAGATCGGGTTTACAACTTATACCTAGATCTCCTAGCCTATGTGTTTTAAATCAATTAGAATGATTAAAGAACTTACATTCATATATCTTGTCCCTAAAGAAATGGATTTAAAATAATTAAATATCCTATAAATAGAATACACATGCTTTATCTGACGTGGAAGTCAGATCCACTTTTTGCGGGCTACAATAGACTTTTGGATCTGTCTGTCGGTCATGCTTGATTGTCCTTCAGTTTTGTTTTGTTGGTTGCATTGTATCAGTCTTGTCACTCTACACTGTAACTTTCATATTGGGTTCCTCTATCGGGTTCCACTTTTCCTTTCTTCTTTGTGACTTTGGTTTACACACTTACTTGTGTCATCGGTTCTCTTTGCACTTAGTCATCTTCGGTGATCTGTTAGTATCTGATCTTCGGTTTTCTCATGTCCTATATTTCAGTGTATGCTTACCAAAAGTATAGTTTGCATACTAATGGAAAATTAATGTCATCAAGTATGGGCACTGACCATTTGAATGCAGATCAAGAACTATAAATAACATAAGGAAACCAAAGTTTGATGGCTACTGCAGTACTTACAACAAGTATGGTCACAAGTATGAAGAATGCAGATCACCAAGGATAAATGAAAAATGGGTAGCGAACTGACATAACATGAAAAGTAACTGACAGATTACATCTATACCATGGGAATACAATAAAAGAATATCATGTTTAGTCTATGGAAGGTATGGACATATTGCTGCAAATTTCATATTATTACATGGCAGAAACATTAGGAGATCTTGGAGAAACCCTAGAATGGCATGTTTCCATTGTCACAAGCTAGATCACCTTGCCAATGACTGTAGGTACTAAGAGAAAACTACAACCGAGGAAGAGACATCTGAGAAATCAAAAGTAAATGTTGAATAAATGAGAGAGAAGATGAATAGGACCTAGAAAAGAAAGACTATGGATGATGGAACATCATTCGGGACACTTGAGGGCACCACATCCTTCATATCAGGTGCAACTGAATCTACCTAATTAGCTAAGAGGTATGTATAGGAACTAAAAAGAAAATATTTTAATCTTAAATCAGTTCCTAGTATATGTGAAGAGATCCATATTAGCATACTATGATGCATTCAGATACATATTGTTGAATTCATGTTTTACATCATTTGGTGAGAGTAATAGTAAAGGTAATCAGTAAAGCATTAATTGTTACTTTATGACCATTAGAAACCCTAAAACCTAGAGAAATCTATAAATAAACCATGTTGTCTATTATTGTTACCTATCATTTTCAAGAGCATCGATAGAAAAGTTGCAGAACTGAATCTTCAAGCAAATTCAAGCGATTAACAGGGTATTCCTAAACTATTTCAATCTTTTGTAATATCATTTGAACACATTTGGATATCATTTTGTGTTTCCCTAGGTTTATTTGTACAACTAAGTTACAAAAAGTGAAACCCTAAGTGAATCTAGCAGAAAAATTGGAAAGTATGGCACCTAAGCTTAAGAATCTAGTTGTAGTGGAGATTATTGAACTCGTGAATCCAAAGTATAAGTTACCTCCAGCAATAAAAATAGAACCTAATAAGATGGGAGCTCAAACATTGATTCCACCAAGGGTTATATTGATCGAAGATGTGTGATCATTCATCCATTGCAAAGTTGACGAGTTATGCATAGCAGAGATTGATGCATCATTTTAGAAATTATGTGTGAATGGAAAACTGAAGGATGAATATGTTCATCTGGAGACTAAGGGTTTGAATCATGCCCTTCATATACTGAAAGTATTCAAAATAGAGTGTATTATAATGGTTCTTAACTGAGTCCATGACCAATTCATGTGGCTTGACCAACCATTCAAGATAACAAAATATGTCTTACGTCACATTGTAACTAGTTACTTGACTGGAGATAAGCCAAATGCTATAAGGAAAATTGAGAAGAAAAAATTGAGTGAGTTCACCAAGGAAAAGTAGGATGGGAGAGGTCTAAAGACTTCTACTATTGAAGACCCTGTTAGCACTATATCAAATTTTTTTTTGAATCTCTTGGTCTTGTCTTTTCCCGGGCTTTTCTTGTTTTAAAAATCTTATGTTTTACCGCTCAAAATGAGTTAGTCACTTTTTCAAGTCATGTTTCATCTTTAGTCTTTAGTCGCATCAGTTTTATGTCAAGGTCTTTAAGTTGTGCGAGTAGGCGACGAGCTGTTTGAAGAGGTAAATCGCGCAGTCGCGAGCTGTTTAAGTCAGGTTTCATTTTGCCCGTGAGTGGGCGATGAGTCATAAAATTGTCTATCGCGCAATCGCGATGATCCCATGATGAGTAATCTTTCTGTCTGCGAGTGAGCGGGTTTTATGTTGGTAAAGGTTGATCGCGCAGTCGCGGTGCCTTTTTGAAATTAATTCAAAGCTCAGCGAGTCAGCGACGAGCTAAGGTTATGCCTATCGCACAGTCGCTAAACATTCATGCTGTATATTCTATGCTCCGCGACTGAGCGAGTAATGTTGAAACTTAAGCAGTCGCACAGTCGCATCAAACTTATGTCAGTGTTTTTAAGATGCGCGAGAGCACGACGAGGTCATGTCATGTAGTTGTCTCTTACTCGCATAGGTTTAACTTCTTTTGTTTTGTGCAGAGCGACAGCGCGACGAGCCGAAGAAATAAAAACATCGCTCAGTCGCTGAAGTTTTGTGGCAATGAAAAAATACTCCGCGACCGAGCGACTAAGATCCCATTTCAACACCTCGCTCAGTTGCTGAAGCTTTGAGGTCATGGAAAATCAGCTCGCGACAGTGCGACGAGCAGAAAAGGAATGATGTCGCGCACTCGCTAGTCAATGATGATGACCAGAAAAGAACTCGCGACTGAGCGATAAGGAAAAAGGTGATGCATTCGCGC
>MU223776.1:3010620-3050893 GCA_018584345.1 Thuja plicata
ACATGACTCCATGCCCTAGGATTGAGCACTGGTCTATTTTTGTACAATGAGATGACTATCATCATTTAAATCAAAATCTTTACTTTCAGTTCGGTCTGTCACATTAAAAGTTACAGTGAACATCCCTATAATTCCACCAATAGCTAGCTTGAATAATTTAGTGATTTCATTATTCTAAAAGTTGTTAAGGGTATTCCCGCCCGAGTTTGTGGAGCTCAAAGTGCAGAAGGTTTCAAAAACTTGTTTCTATTTTTCTATTCTATGCTGAATCAGTGTTAGGGATTAATAGAGTGAACCCTTGAAGGGTATTTTCATATCAGCAAGAAAAAGAACCAACAGACCCCAAGCTAAAATTTGCATGTAATGTCATATCTTACTGAGTTTTTCAATCTTCAAGAGTTGACAACATCCATGTGGAGTTTTAGATTTGGCATAAAAGATTGTGAAGAAGAACATGCAGATTGACATCTATGAGATTTTGTTGAAGAAATTGGAAGATAGCATGAATACCATAAAGAAAGAAAAGACAAACACTTTTGATTTTTGATCATTACTAATATGCATATATTTCTATTTTACAAATTTCTTCCCATCTATCGGTAATGTTACATGGAGCACTGTGAAGCCTATCATATATCAAATAAATGATTACATCCTGAGTCTAGGTGAAGACCTTGATATGATAATGGATGATTACTTTCTTAAGTTTCAAGATAAGATGCATAAGAAATACAAGATTTCACCCCAATTGTTTGAAAAATATCATGACACCATATGTTTTGAATTGGACACCAATGCATGTATCATAAAGGCAGTTGAACCAAGAAGTATCTGGATACAACCTATGGGATACCAGATGTATGATGAAATATAATTGATTTAATGTTTGAAGATGTTAAGTTGATGGTCACCAAGCTACAGAAAGTTAATTCAAGACATTAAATCAGTTAATGTATTGTATTGTCATTGATGTCAAATTGATATAATTTGATTTGTTATATACATAGTGTCAAAGGATTCAAAGAACCAGAGAGATAAAGGTTATGTTATCAGTAATGCATAAAAGATCAGTATACACTAAGTGAAAACAAACACCGACAAACAATGCACCCCGATGGATAAAGAACCCCAAAAGAAGAGTCATAGTGATACCTGAGCAAGATACCTGATCAAGCATTACTGAGTGCAGAACCCCAGTGTTACCCGACGGATAGACAACCCTAAAGGATAGATATGCCCAAGGAAAAATGAAGTCAAATACCAAGCTAATAAGGAGTTAAACACCAAAAAGAACTAAAGTTCATAAATGACAAAAGACTTTGCTGGCAAGAGCTAAATATGGAGTTAACTGGTTGATCACATTGCTTTCATTGACAAGTTAAAATCTAGAGATAAGATGGAGTTTTAAATCTATTTTATTCCAATTGTCAAGGAGAAATCTACGTGATAAAACTAAAGTATGCTTTAAAGAAAGAATGGCGAGAATTGCGGATCACACCAAGAACAAGAAAGACAAAGACCTGGAAATGGTGAAATCATGTCTATAAGAGAGACAAGATAATTCATTATGAAGAAGGTGGGTGAATAGAAGAGGATGCTGAAGAGAATAATGGTGAAGAAAGACTTCATACAGTCCTGATCAAATAAGCTAAAGAACATGGCTAAAGATTTTTGCAGACACCAAGCAACAGAGAAGCACAGCATCACCAAGTAGAAAGAAGTGGAGCAAAGGTATCAAAAAGAAACATTGATCAGAAAGGTATAATGAGCTTAAAATAGATCTGAACATCTGCAAGTCTAAGTTGTATTTATGAATAGATCATATAATATTTCATTTTAACCATTGATTCATAAAGTCTCTTAACCAAGCAGGATCTAACCATCCTTTATATATTGAGATACATCCCAAGGAGTATCAAAAGGTTTATCATCAAGATAGCATAGTGAATGCCAGATATCAATTGATAAACTGTTAGTGATAAATCCTCTAACAATGTCACACTTAAAAATGTATTTGTAACCTTTAACAAGGTTGGCTCTTCACCGAGCTCACTTCAGAAGAGTGAAAAATTTGGGTTACCAGTCCCAAGTGGTTTTTCCCTTAACAGGGTTTCCATGTTAAAAAGTAATGTGTCAAATGTGTTTATGGTTTATTAATTTAATGTTTTTCTTTACACATTACTAAAAGAGGATTTATCAGTAAAAACTAAGTTATTTATTGTATTTTGGTAAAGTCTAGACTGCTATTTGGTAAATCTTAAGAATAAGGTTTAACAGTGAACTCCGAGAAGTAGTTTTTTGATAAGATTATTTCAATGCATGCATCTTGTAGGACTAAAGATAACTAGAGGCTTATAATTGTGGTACTAATTTTTTGGGTTGATTTATTGGATTATTTTTAAGGTCACTGATTCACCCCCCCCCCCCCCCCTTAGTTATTCTAACAATTAGTATCAAAGCTTGTGTGCTTAGAAGGAAGGTTTCAAGACCTAAGCAAAAGATCACAAGATGAGAAAATAAGATGTGCCTAAGTTGAACAAGGATAACTTTTCATCATGGCAAAGCAGGATAAGACTCCACCTATTAGGTATTGGAAATAATGTTACTCAATACTTGGATATTGAATACTCAATTAAGAGAAAAGAATGAGCAAAATTATATGATGATAGAACTTACTTCCTCACTCTCTGATGCTGAATATGAAGGTGTCAAAACTAGCACCACTACAAAGAAAATGTGGGATAAATTGAAGCTAGTACATGGAGGAGATGCCAATATACTAAGAGCTAAGGTAGAAATCCTAAGAGGAAAATTTTATGACCTAAGAATGAAAGAAGGAGAAAACATCACTCAGTATAGATGAAAAATCAAAGAGGTAGTCAATTCTATCTGAGGAGTTGGAGGTGTACTTGAACAAGAAATAGTGGTAAGTAAAATCCTAAGAACCTTACTTCTTATTTATGCTATTAGAGTATCTACTATACAAGAAATGAGAGCAGTAGAAAACAACAATGTCACTCTAGATAGTTTGGTTGGTAGACTTATTTCATTTGAGATGAATAACTTTGACAATAGTGTCTTACCATCTATTGAGTCTGCATTCAAATCTTATTTGAAAATAAGTAAGTTAAGTCATAAACACACTATGAGAAATGATAGTGAAAGTGATAGTGACGACCAAGAACTTGATGAGATTGAAGCACTAATGGCTAGAAGATTGTAGAGAGGCAAAGGTGGATACAAAGGTAAATTACAATTGGTATGTTTTAATTGTAAAGAGATTGGACACTTTGCTGCTAGATGTCCTAACAAAAGAAAAGAATACAGAAGCAGTGACATATCATATGGAAAGAAGTTTGACAGAGGTGATAACAGAGATTGATGAAGCAACCAAAAATATGACAGAAGAGATACCTGAGACTACAAGATCAAAGGGAAGAAATCTTTTTACCTAGCTGAGAACAAAGTTGGAGATACTGACACTGAATCTTATGAAGATACTGAGATGGTATTTGTTGCCATGGAGGATGATTCAGATGAAGAGGAAAGGTATGTTGAGACTGCATTCATATCTAAGGTTAGTAAGAATGATGTCTATATTATAGGTAGTGGCTGCACTCACCACATGATTGGAGATAAAGAAAAGTTTGAAACTTTTGAGTATTATAATGGTGGATCAGTAAGAATGGGTAATGACTCACCTTGTCTGGTTGAAGGTAAAGGAACCATAATGTTAAATAATTTGATTAGATGTGAAAATTCATACTGGGTAAAAGGACTTAACTATAATATATTGAGTGTTTCATAGCTGAATAACACAGGTCACCATGTTGCATTTGGGAAAAAAAAGGCAAAGATTTTTAATGAATCAGGAAGGTTGATCGGAACTAGTGAATAGACAAAAGGTAACCTATTCTATCTTGACTATATAAACACCACTTGTTTAATGGATAGAAACAAAGACATACATTTGTGGAATAAAAGGCTATGTCATGTGAATTTTGACAACATGATTAAGATAAGAAATAAAAGGAAAGTAAGAGGCTTACCGAGCATGTCAAAGCCTGACCATGTCATGTGTAAGAATTGTTAAAAAGGTAAAATGACAAAGTCCATTTTCAAGAGAAAAACCCATACATCTAATGTTATTCTAGAATTATACATATTGATCTATGTGGACCCATGAGAACTAAGAGCTACTATGGTGATAGATACTTCATTCTATTTGTAGATGACTATTCTAGAATGATGACAGTTATGTTCTTAAAAGAGATATCAAAATCATTCAAGATGTTTAAATGGTATAAAAATATTGTCGAAAAACAAAGTGGTAAGGAAATGAAATGCTTAAGATCAGATAGAGGAGGAGAATTTATTTCTAATGAATTCACTATTTTTGTAATGAGCATGGAATTCAAAGACAAATTTTTGCACCAAGAACACCACAGCAAAATGGGATTGTTGAAAGAAGGAACAGATCCATTTTTTATTGTGCAAGAACACTAATGATTTAGAAAGGCATCACTCAAAAATTCTGGAGGGAAGCTGTCGGTACTGCTATATACACATTGAAAAGAGTTCAATTAAAGAAAGACACCTTATGAGATATGGTATGGATACACACCCAATGTAAGTTATACACCAAAAAGACACCTTATGAGCATCAGGCCGCACACACCAAAAATCAGGAAATTGCTCGCAATGATGTACCGAGTGATGAAGATCTAAATGAAGGTCAAGATGATGATCAGAATGATGAATAGAGATCTGAACCGGTACTTTCCAAGTATGTTAGAAGACACCATCCACATAACCAAATCATAGGAGACAAAAGAGCTTGAATGAGAACAAGAAATAAGTCACTGAACACTAGATGTTTGATTTATGATTTTCAGCCTAAATATGTCAATACTGATGACATGTAACTGATTGAATGTTTGAAGATGTTAAGTTGATGATCATGCAAGGCATTAAATTAGTTAATGTATTATATTGTCATTTATGTCAACTTGATATAATCTGTATGGTCATTGTAATACTGCAAGAGACTTCAAAGAACCGATGAATCAAAGGCTATGCTATCAGTAATGCATATGAGTCAAGTATTCACTAAGTGACTACATACACCGACGGAGTGCACCCAATGGTCAGAGTAAAAGAAAAAATTCACAGTGTTGCCTGATGAAGAAATGCACAGCATTACCGATGAGAAAATTTACAGTGCTTCCCGATGAGCAAAACACAGAGTAACCCGACGGATAGAATTTAAATGTTTCCCGATGAAGAAGACAAGGACGGAGATCCCAGTGACAACTAAACTCACACAGATGGAAGAGTCAGTTATCACCAATGACTAATTGAAGTATTGACCGAAAGAATAGAGAGTTCAGAAAATGACAAAATGCGTAGCTGTCAAGAAGCTAAATATAGATTTAGCAGATACTTATCATTGTTTTAATTATCCAGATAAAGTCAGAGATAAGTAACTAATTTAAAGTTGCTTTGTATAGTTGGAAAGAAGATATCTACAAGATCAAACTGGATATTTTCTTTAAATATGTTGGCAAAGATTGTTGAACACGCCAAGATCAAGAAAGCCAAGAAAAGAGGAAATCATGTCTATAAGAGACAAACTCAATTCATTATGAATTGTGTGTGTGGGGTGAACAAGAAGAGGAAAGATGATAAAGGAAACATGAAGGAGAAGAAAGTCTTCATTTCAGTCCTGATCAACAAGCTAAAGGAAGAGCTAGATTCTGTAGACATCGAAGAACAGTGAGACAAGCATCATAGAGCAGAACAAGTGTGGAGCAAAGGTATATATTTGATTATATTGATCAGTGAAGTAATGGACCTACAATAGATTTGAAAATTTTCAATTGAGTTGTATGTATGAATAGATCATTAGTGTTTTAGTTTAACCATTGAATTATATAAGCCTCTTAACCGATCGGGACTTAAAATTCTTTTTCAATTGAGATACATCCCAAGGAGTATCAAAAAATTCAAACACAAAAGTAGCATTGGATATGCCCGATACCTATTAACATGCCAAGTGAGTGTTTGATCAAGGATGGTAGCATTAGATGCCAGATACTAGTTGACAAACTATTTCTAAATCTTCTAACAAGGTCACACCTAACAGTGTGTTTGTAACCTTTAACAAGGTTGGCTCTTAACAGGGCTCACTTTAGAAGAGTAAATATTTGGGGTACCGGTCCCAGTGGTTTTTCCCTTAACAGGGTTTCCACATTAAAAATCCATGTGTTATGTGTGTCTAATTCATTTATTTACTATTTTGTATCTTACATAGTTAATTCTGGATTGATCGGTATACTCAACATATTTACTTTATTTTGGTAAATAGATGATTGCTTAATGGTAAACATACAGAAGAAGGTTTGACAGAGCAATCTAAAAAGTAGTAAATTGATATAAGTATTTCATGGCATTTATCTTGTAGCATAGAAGATAAATTGAGACATAATTAGTGGTTATAATTTTTGAAGGGTTGATTTAAGGATTAATTTTTGAGGCCAGTGATTCACACCCCCCCCCCTCTCAATTATTACTAACAAATACTGCACTTGAGAATCAAGAATGGGTCAGTGCTATGAATGAAGAGATTGAGCAGATTGAAAAGAATAGAACATGGACATCAGTACCTAGACCGAATGACAAAAATTCTATGGGTACCAAATGGATATTTAGAAACAAACTGAATAAGAATGGAGAAGTCATAAGGAACAAAGCAATATTATTATGCAAAGGGTATGCACAAGAAGAAGGTATTGACTATGGAGAAACATTTGCACCTGTTGCTAGACTAGGAGTAATAATTCTATTAGATTATGCTACTTTCAAAGGATTCAAAGTATACCAAATAGATGTAAAATCTACATTTCTAAATGGAATACTAGAAGAAGAGGTATACATTGAACAACCAGAAGGGTTTGTTGATCCTAACAAGAGAAACATGGTTTGTAGACTACATAAAGCCTTGTATGGATTGAAACAAGCACCAAGAGCATGGTATGAAAGAATTAACTTCTATCTCATAAGTATTGGATTTGTAAGGACAAGTGAAAATACCAATCTATATTTAAAGCAAGATACAGATGATAACATTTTGATTTTTGAAATATTTGTTGATGATATCATATTTGGGGATAATGATATGTTATGAAAATCATTTGCTAATGAAATTAGCAAAGAGTTTGAGATTTCAATGTTTGGGGAGATCAAATTCTTTCTTGGTCTACAGATGCTTCAACAAGATACAGGCATATATATCACACAATCCAAATACATCAAGGAAGTGTTGAAGATATTCAAGGTGGAATATTCGAAGCTAGTTGGAACACCTATGGCAACCAGATGCAAGCTGACAAAGGAAGATAATTAAACCAAGGTAAATCAGACCCTACGTAGATCTATGATTGGAAAACTCATGTATGTTGTTCATACTAGACCAGATATAGCACATACAGTTAGAATAGTTGCTAGATTATCTGCTAATCCCAAGGAATCACACATGACTATTGTCAAAATAATTCTGAGATATCTAAAGAATACTAATGATTGTGGTTTATGGTATAAAAGAGAAGGAAAATTTGAGCTTCAAGTCTATACAGATGTTGATTGGGATGGAAACTTAGATGACAGAAAGAGCACAACAGGAGGAGCATTCTTTATGGGTGATAGACTTGTCACATGGATAAGTAAGAAGCAAGGATTCATATCACAATCTACTACAAAAGTAGAATATGTGGTTACTGCTGCAAATTTCTCTAACATTGTATGGATCAAACAATTACTAGAAGGTAAGAATATAAAAATTCTTAAACTAGTGATTATCTATCGTCACAATACTAGTGCAATAAACATATCAAAGAATCTTGTCATGCATGCTAAGACTAAGAATATTGCTATCAAGTATCATTACTTAAGAGAACAAGTGAAATAGAAAGAGGTGATACTAGAATATGTTCAATTCAAGGAACAATTAGCAGACATTTTCACAAAGCTATTGCCTAAAGATACATTTGAGTACCTGAGAAAGAGACTAGGGGTCCGACCCTTGTCTATTAGTCACTAAGCTGACTAGGAGACTGCATTAGCCTACACACAATCAGAAGACCATTCATTTTGATGCAAGAAAAGAGATGAACTACAAAGATACAATAGTACACAGAAAGGTACATATCTGCACCGAACACTAGAGTCATTGTACTGTTGATGGAAAGGGAAATTCAAAGAGTATATTAAAACTAAAAGAGAAAAGAATTTGGCATTTTTGTCAAAGGGATAGATGAGTTAAGATGACTTGAGAGATTATATCCATATGAAATATTCATAATGATCATTTGAAGGGAGAGAAGTATCCTATGGGAGAGATGACTTAAGGGAGAGAGTATATCTATTGTTGTCAAAAAAATGAGATGATCAAGGAGAGGAACAGTCAAAGGGAGAGAAAATATCAAAGAAGAGATTCTACATCAAAGGGAGAGATAGAATCAGAATATTTCTACATCTATCCATTGAAGGAAATAAATATTGAAGAAAGTATTCTACAAGAAACAAATCTAAGCTAGAAGAGCTTACTAAGAGCTAGACATTTGTATTGGTTATAGAACAATAAAGTTGGTAGATTGATGAACTACAACTAATATATTTCATATTGTATTAGTAATAATGTAGTATTTTTCCATCAATGCCAAAGGGAGAGATTGATAAACTATAACTAATTGAATGTTTGAAGATGTTAAGTTTATGATCACCGAGCTACAGAAAATTAATGCAAGACATTAAATCACTTAATGTATTGTATTGTCATTGATGGGAACTTAAAAATCTGATTGGTTATATACATAGTGTCAAAGACTTCAAATAACCAGAGAGATAAAGGTTATGCTATCAGTAGTGCATAAAATATCATTATACACTAAGTGACAACAAACACTGACAGACAGTGCACCTTGACAGATAGAGAACCCTAAAAGAAGAGTCACAATGATACCCGATCAAGATACCCAATCCAAAATTACCGAGAGAAAAACCACAGTGTTACCCGATGGACAGATCACCGCGATGAATAGAGATGAACAAGGACAACTGAATTCAAAGACCTAGCTAACAAGGAGCTAAACACCAAAAAGAACTAAAGTTTAGAAATGATAAAAGACTTAGCTAGTAAGAGAAAATATGGAGTTAATTGGTTGATCACATGATTTTCATCGACAAGTTAAAATCTAGAGATAAGCTAGAGTTTTAAAGTTGTTTTATTCTAGTTGTCAAGGAGAAATCTATGAAATAAAACTGAAGTATGCTTTAAAGAAAGAATGGAAAGAATTGCGGATCACGCCAAAAAAAAGGAAGAAAAAGATCTAGAAATAGTGAAATCTTGTCTGTAAGAGAGACAAGATAATTCATTATGAAGAAGGTGGGTGAATAGAAGAGGATGTTGAAGAGAATATTGGTGAAGAAAGACTTCATACAGTCCTAATCAAACAAGCTAAAGAACATAGCTAAATATTTCTGTGGACATCGAGCAACAGAGAAGCATAGCATCACCGAGAAGAAAGAAGTGGAGCAAAGGTATTGAAAAGAAACATTGATTAGAAATGTATAATGACCTTACAATAGATCTGAACATCTACAAGTCTAAGTTATATTTATGAACAAATCATATATTATTTCAGTTTAACCATTGATTCATAAAGTCTCTTAACTAAGAAGGATCTAACCATCTTTTATATATTGAGATACATCCCAAGGAATATCAAAAGGTTATCATGAAGATATCATAGTGAATGCTAGATATCAAGTAATAAAATGTTAGTGATAAATCCTCTAACAAGGTCACACTTAACAATGTGTTTGTAACCTTTAACAGGGTTGGCTCTTCACCGAGCTCACTTCAGAAGAGTGAAAATTTTGGGTAACCAGTCCCAAGTGATTTTTCCCTTAACAGGGTTTCCATGTTAAAAATCCATGTGTCAAATGTGTTTATGGTTTATTACTTTAATTTTTTGCTTTACACATTACTAAAATAGGATTGATCGGTAAACACTAAGGTATTTACTGTATTTTGAAAAAGTCTAGACTGTTATTCGATAAAGCTTAAGAATAAGGTTTAACAGTGAACTCCAAGCAATAGTTATTTGATAAGATTATTTCAAGGCATACATATTGTAGGACTAAAGATAACTAGAGGCTTATAATTGTGGTACTAAGTTTTTGGGTTGATTTATTGGATTATTTTTAAGGCCACTGATTCACCCCATCCCCCCCCTGAATTATTCTAACAATGTACATAGATATAGAAACACAAAAAAATGAGGCTATGTTAGCAAATCCTACTGACAAAAGAGACAAAATATATGGCACTTATGAAGTCATGAAAGAAAAGAGAAAAAAATAAATCTTAATACCTAAAGCCCAAAGGAGGACAAACAAAATGATTGAGAAGTTGTTAAAGGATCTCAGAGTTGATGAAGAAACAAACGAGGATGAGTCCTCTAATACAAAAGGGAAAGAGCAACTAGAAATTAAGGCCTCGTGGAGTACTAAGATAACCAGACCAAACACATGGTCCACAACTACACTAAGAGGAAAAAGGAAATCAAAAGTAGATGAGCCAAAAGGTAAAACATATGTGAGAAGTAAGAAAGATATAATTTAGACAAGGTAAAAATTAAACTTGAAAGAAGACAGTGAGAAAGACACTGAAGACCTAAGAAAACATAAGAATATAAGCTCAGGTCAATTGCAACTAACTCTAGATGAGTCAATTGAGTTAATTAAGAACAATGGGTGAATTTCAAGAATCAGATACATGGAGTGTGAAAACTACAATGAAGAAGGTAAAACCAAGATAGAAGAGGTAGTTGTTTTACTTTGCATAAGTTTAAAATGGAACTAATGGAATTTTTTAACCATCTACCTACTGTATTACATAGAAAAATTGATTCCAGATGGAAGTATGCATTGAACATTGAGAAGAAAATGAGGGAAACATCCTTAATTCTATCTCAACCCACAATGACTGTAACTAAAATAGATGAAAAATGAAGACCTACTCAAACCATTTTCTTATTAAAGGTAGGTCATTGAGGATCATGGTTGGAGAGTTAGAAAAAGTAAAAGATGATACCGATGACCAATGGAGAAAAAATATCTCTATATACATGGAAGATAAGACAAGAAAAGATCAAAATACAGAAGAGCAAGGTAAGGAAAATCCTATTTATCTTACATTGGATAAAGATTAAAATTGGAGATATTACAGAGGAGGAACTTGTCACCAAAATTGTAGAAGATGAAGATGTAATTATAGAAAATGAAACAAAGACTAAAATAATGAATATAGTTGATTTTTCTGATGCAAAAATATTAGAAGAAGTTCTAGAACAAGTCAACGTGTATTTAGATGTTGATATTAGGATGTCTAATGTTGTAACTAATACTAAAGACAAAGGCACCAAATCGCCTAAGGAAAATGAACAAGGAGAAACTGAGAAGCATGAGGCCACCAAGCCCCACACAGAACAGAACGCTGAGGCACCTTCTACCGAGAATCCAAAACTACAACAAGAGAAAGTCAGTGAAATTCCCAAGGATCAAGAAAAATACAAGACAGAGGATAGACATGAAAAATAGAAGGAACAAGAAAAGACAGAAGAAAGGACAAAATAGAAGATAGAAGAGAAGAACAAAGAGTAACAAGAAGAAAAGAAAGAGGAGTCACCAACCAATAAAGGAAAATACAATTAAGAAAAAAAGAAAGATGAAAGTGTATTTGATGCTACCGAGACTACATCTGATGCATTAAAGGAATCCCCTTCCACAAAATATCTACTGGTGATAGTATGATGAGTAAGAAGAAGAAATCAAAGAAGAGGAAACTTGTAGATATGCGCAAACCAATCATATTACTTCAAGTTGATCTATCTAATATGGACCCTAATGAAATGAAAGAGTAGGTAGAATTGGTAAGACTTAAGGCCATCCAAAATAAATCATTTCAGAAAAAAGAAAGAAAACATTATATTGGAAGATGTGAAAGAAGTATTACAAGAGATTGTGTCGGATGGTACTATAAATGAAGAGGAAAGTATTATTAATAAATTAACTAGATTTAATTAAACAATTCATGAACCAAACATAGACGCAATCAATGTCATGATAAAAATTCATCAGAAGAGCATGGAACAAAAATGGTACGAAGATATTTTAAAGAACATTGCACATGACAAGGTATCTCTTTCTGAAGCATGCACTAACAAGGAGAAAAATTTGTCTAATATTCTTTTATTATTTTAGAAATTATGTTCCATTTCACTATTCATTAAGGATATCAAATAAACATAGGAATCTCTTGAACAAGAGTTGACCAAGTAGCTAAAGAACATATCAACCGAGCCTGGATCCCTACAGGCATATCACTCAAAGGTAAAATAGTTAATAGGAAGGTAGAAAGAGATAATACATGAAGAATATACACTAAGTATGGAACTTCTTGAGCTTCAAGAGATACTTATTCCACACTTGGAGTCAATGTAGACTTGACCTAGTTGTTTCTCTCGACTGTAGTTCATTGGATACTATTACTGGCTCGATAGCTGATATTGCTACACAGATTACTATTATGTAAACACTAAAAGATACATGGTAACAATCCCTAATCGATGCCAAGTCCAAGTTTAAACATGTTTTTTATTTGATATCTCTGGAAGAGAAGAATAAGTAAGTATTATTTTGGCATGTTTGTCAAAAAAGGGGGATATATAAGGATAGTCTGATATATAAATAGATATGTGTTAAAAGGGATATATATATATATATATATAGAGAGAGAGAGAGAGAGTTATATAAAGGAGATATCTAATTTTACATACGAA
The DNA here is from genome assembly GCA_018584345.1 of Thuja plicata. NCBI lineage: Eukaryota > Viridiplantae > Streptophyta > Pinopsida > Cupressales > Cupressaceae > Thuja > Thuja plicata. The sequence continues at coordinate 3,023,523 of MU223776.1, forward strand.
GTAAAATTTTGAGGAGTATTATCAAAGGGGAAGTCATAAGTATTTTTGAAGTTTTGAAAATTTTGATGACTTTGAAGTTTTTCACAAAATGCAAAACTAATGTCAAAGGGGGAGATCATTACTCCTAAAGAGATTTTGTTGTCATTATTTTTCTACAAATTCATATATTGGTGAATGCAATAGAAGGAAGGAAGTCATATAATAAAGGAGACATAGTCGGTAAAGGCAACCAAGATAGCCACCAAGCACTGAGCAAGCTGCATATACTGAGTTATGCAAAGATAGTTATCGAGCACTCATAAATACTAAGGAGAGAGCACAAAGTTACCGACTAAGCACAAGTATGCTACCAAGAACTCCAGAGCTAGCATTTCATTTGAATCTAGATACATTGTATCTGGACACTGAGAAGGAATCATTGCACAAATTTCAATTTAAAATATAGTTGAGTAATTGGGACTCTACACACATGATTGGACATGATCACAAGACATATCCACCCATGAAGTTTCAAAAGGCATACGATATTGGAGATGAAACCTAAGTTTAACCACTTAATCTCCGCCATTGATTCATGATCCCCTAGATCTAGTTAACCACCTAAAGATTGTATAAGAGACCAGTTTGAACATTTGAGCAAGTTGTTGATGTTGTTGGTGTTGTTACTGCTAATGTTGCTAAAGTTGAAGAGTTGATGAATATGTTGAAAAGTGAAGCAAAGGAAATGTATACAAAATGAAGAAAACTTATGATGCTAAGCTACCAAGTGTAGAATAAGGTAACAGATTTATAGAGAACACTGAGTCTGGACAACCTTTGATTGATGCATCTCTATCAGACATTTTGTATTGAATTTTTTTGTAATAAGAGAAGTACAAATCTTTCTTGTGGGTAGGCCCTAAAAAGTCTTTATATTTTGTAAATCCTTTAACCAGTTACATACCTTAGATTAGAGATTATAAAATCCTCTTACAAGGTAGATTGAATAATTCTTTTTTACTCTTAACTAAGTATATTACTCCTAATATGGTAAGCTACCATAAGTAGCTAACATTGTAGCTCTAACTGAGCAACCTTTTTACTACAATAGCAAAGGATTGTGGGTTTCATCCCCACATTTTTTTCCCTCTAACAAAGGATTTTTGTCTGACCAAAATACTTGTGTTATGTGTTTCAGATTTTATGATGTGATTTATTTACTTTATATGTATTTTATGCAATGGATTCAACTCGGTAATTGATTAGTGTGTATGGTTAAAAATTTTAAGGGTACTGATTCAATCATCCCCTCTCAGTAGATAAATTTCCTAAGTGGTGCAGGAGCCCCAACATCCTAAAGGAATTGGAAACATGTCCTAAACATCTAGGACTTCTTGTTTTTTATAATGAACCATTTGTAAGACCTAGAGTCAAGATTATGGTCCTTATGAACCACTTGATCAACTATGGTCAAAGGATCCATAAATTTAGAATCTAAGCTATTTTAGTATTTTAGGTGTTCATTAAATAGGTTTGGCCAATTTGTGACACCTAGGCAAGTGAACAATCAACAATTTTTTAATTTGTGCAAAATATGCAAAAATGCAACATTTGCATAAAAAGTTGCAAAGCAACATTGTGCCAATGGCACAACTTTTAAAAGCTGGTTGTAAACCTTTCTCCCAACAAATTCCCTTTTGAAATTTTGTTGTAACCATTGGAGGAACTCCTCAAATATCCCTTACAAGTAGGTGGAGGAGAGATGATGATAATTGATGTAATATTTTCAAACAATCAATAAAATAGAACCATTTTCCTGCAAACAGACAGTTGTTCTGGATTTGTACAGCCCCGTACGGAGTCAAAGTGAAAGAAAAATTTGTTTAAGACTATTGAATTACCTTTATTTTGCATTTTTTTTGAGGCTTTGATTCATTATATAACATGAGCTATTGTAAATTTTGTAATAACTGTCTGAAACCCTAAGCACCTAGGGTTTCCCTGAATAAGCAACTAGTTCTCCTCATTCCATGATGAGAGAAATTTTAGGGTTGGTGAATGAGGGGGATGTGTATGTGTTCCATGTTTCCAAAGGCACTTTGCAGGTTTTTGGTTGAAGGAAAGAGTTTGAACTAATTCTTGGTCGACATCTCAATGTGGTGACTAGTGAACAATAAAGATAATTGATGACAGAGGCATGTTGGGGTTGCATCAAGAACTCAGATTCAATATTTGGGGTACATTTGACATGGAGACCACCACTAAACCAACGGTTAGTCTCTACACCCAAATCCTTGATTAATTCCTTTGTTAATTAGACCTAATTGGGGTAATTAGGCATGTTAAGCATATCAGTATTCTAGGCACTATATGGTCGAGTCACTATCTATCAAGCTGGGGATACTTTGTAACTTGATAAAAAAGGGTATCTGAATCTGCCCTTAGTTTTTCTATTTTTTTGGAAATGAAGTTAGTTGTAGTTCTTGATTGTTGAAGGACTCGACACATACTATTTCTTGACACATATTGTTGCTTGACACATACTATTTCTCAGCACTAGTCAAGGATTTAAGTGCCTTAAGAGGGAAGTACCCTAAACAAAAGTCTTGTTTTAAATCCACTATTAGATTTGTGTCATATTGTTCATGAATAGGGCCTAGAAAAAGTGATCCAACCCCATTCCAAAAATTCACATGGCCTCTTGAATGTCATCAAAAGTTGGTGTACCCGAGTAGGGTCATTGGGACTGATTATCCAATCAACCCAAAATAGGAGCTTGAATCATCAAGTTTGGATGTCATAGTGAAGTTGGAAGTTGTTTACAAAGGTGTGGAGCCTATAATAAGTTACCTCCTTGAAAGTTGAGAGGTTCAGTCCTATTGGACAAGGTAAACCTATAGCCTCGACATCAAGTGGTATCAGAGCTCATTAAAGAGTTCTTAGGAGAAAGACAAAATGTCAGAGGGAGATGAAGAAAATAATCTTAGAATGAATAACATGGAGTTATGCAAACTATTTAGGGAATAGATGGCTAATATTAGGGCAATGTGGGCTGATAATCAAGCCTTAAGATATGAGTTGGAAAGACTCTAGGGTAGAATAGATAGGAGGATAGACAGACACTCTAGAAATGATGAAGAAGAAGCAGACCCCGAGTAGGATGATGAATAAAAAGTTCCTGCAAACTAGTGAGCCCTCTTGAATGCTCTTAAATCCATGGAGAGAAGAACCTTGGATAGAAAGTTATATTTTGCTATTTTTAGTGGAAGGATGGACCTTGATGTAGTGATGGACTAGATAGAGTCCTTAACAAGTTTCTTTGAATGTGAAGATATACCAGAAAGACAAAGAGTCAAAGTTGCAAAGTCCAAGTTGAAGGGAGTATCCCTAACTTGGTGGAACTTCATCCATACTAAGAGGGTGAAGAATGGAAAAGGTATGATATCAACATGGAACAAGATGGTTACCTTGGTTAGACACACCTATGCTCCTAGAGACTATGGGTTGGAACTCCATGTAAAGAAGAAAAATCTCAAACAAAGAGATATGGATGTGAGTACATATACTGAAGAGTTTCATAAATTGTGCATGAAGGCTAGGACAAAGGAGATAGAAGAAGAAAATTTTGCAAGATACATTATTGGATTAAAATTCCCAATCTAAGAATACCTAAGTATACACACACTAGAGATAGTGCACAAATGCTACCAATTAGCATTTAAAGTAGAAGACAATTTGAGTAGAATTCATTAGAAAAACAATAAAGGAAAGGGCAGTAATAGTAACAACATCAACAAAAAATTTAGGGGTAGAGGAAATTCTTTTAGAAGAGGAAAGTCTTCAAGACCATTTGAAGAACAAAGACAAATAGACAAAGAACAAGGAGAGTCAATCTCTAGAGGCAACTATAGAGGAAGAAAACCTTTTGGAAGGGGAAGATCTGGTGAAAGAAACAATGGCCCTCTGAAATGCTTCAACTCTAATCAGTTGGGACACCATGGCACTAGATGTCCAGAAAATATGGGATCAAACAACCAAGGAGAAAGAAGAGTTCAGTTAACTCAAGAAGACAACCAAAGAAATACATCAAAGGAGATTGAACCTGAGGAAGGATTATACCTGATGATGAGACAAACCCTGCTATAGATGCCCCAAGGTAGAGAACCACCATAAAGAAAGTCACTTTTTAGAACCAATTGTAGAAGTCGTGAAAGGGTATGTAAACTAATCATTGATTCTGGTTCTACTAAAAATTTAGTGTCTAATGAGATGGTTCAAAATTTAAAACTACAGATATTTCCTCATCCCTGTCCTTATAATGTTTCTTGGTTAACTAAAGGTCAACAAACATTGGTAAAAGAACAAGCATGGGTAGAGTTTTCTATTAGTGAATACAAGGACATATTTTTATGTGACATAGTAGAAATGGATGTTTGTCACTTAATCCTAGGTAGACCATGGAAATATGATTTGGATTCCACTCATAATGGTAGGAAAAATACCTACACCCTTGTCCAAAATAGTGTCTCTTTCACCATGAAGCCTCTACCTGATACAAAATCAGAGAAAGAGACAATAGTTATAGTTGTGGGAGAAAAAAAAATAGTTGAAACAATGAAAGGAGAAGATAAGGGAGGATACATTTTTATTCAAAAACCAAAGGACATAATAGTAGCTGAAAAAGAGAAACCAGTGCCAAAAGAAGTTTAGAAACTTCTTGAAACTTACCATGATGTCATTACTAGTGACTTACCCTCATCCCTCCCACCCATAAGAGAGTAGAACACCTGATGCGACCACCAGGGCCTTTCTTTTTCTTGATTCCACCAGCCATTAGGATGGTTGGGATGGCTTTATTGTTAAGACCTGGGCATCCAGACTCTTTTAAAATTTAGGTGGCACATTCCTGGAATGTACAGTGTCATCGGGCTCTTTTTCTTTGTCATGTTCCTGCTCTTGCTCCCGCTCTTCGGAGGCCTCATTATTTTCCATCGTGTGGGCATCCTCTTTTGTGATATCCAGAAACTCTTCTCCGACATCAATATCACCTATATCTTTGGGTACTTCCTCATCCCTCTCAGCATTAGTTGATCCAACATTTACATTTTCTGGGACTTCCCGGTCATTCTGTTGCTCCTGTTCTTTGGCCTCATTGGCCTTATCTGCTGGAACATCTTCCTCCATTGGAACATCTTCTGGAGGTGGGTGAGCTCTCTGGCCAAAGTTTAACAATGTGGCCACCTTTACTACCTCACCAAATGTGCTCCAGGGCATTTGGTCACCCAGAGTAACCAAAGGCTTCTGGAACATGATGAATGGGGGTAGGGTTGATCCCGTGGGTCTGGTTTCCCAAACCATCAGCTGCTCATTTGTGGTTTTCCTTGGTGTATCTTTAGTCCCTTGGACTAGTGTCTTCTCCCACTCAGGATCCTTTTTCCTTTCCTCCCAGGTTTCCTATTCTAATGCAGCTTCTTTTTCCAGGACTTCCTTTTCTGCGGGGATCTCTCCTTTATCTTGAGCGGCAATCTCCTCAACCGCGTGATCAATATGCTCATGAAAATTCATGAGTTCATCTGGCCCAAACACATCATCAAAATCATCATGTGGGAGAGGGATATCAGGAATATGCTCAAGTTCAGGGGAATCCAAACTAACATCAACTGGAGGCATATCTAGCATACTGGGGCTCGCGGTTGCACTTGGAGTGGGGGTCATCTTTTTCTTCTTCTTTCTCAGCAATGGGACCCCAGTCTCCAAAATACTGGTAGACTCCACCCTGGTGAAATTTTGTCTAATCATCATTATAGCCAATGATGGGGATCCCACCGAGCGAGTAGATGCCATTGGAGTCACAAGCAGACCGAAGGATATCTGCATGCTTATATGTTGGCTAGCCAACCTTGTTGACTCCATTTGTTTCTATAGTTGTATCATTATGGGGGGCTTTGGGTAGATACCTTAGCCAGGGTACCTTCTTTTTCTTTCCCCTTACTTGTGCTAGGTATGGCAGCGGCGACGAAAGTTGAAGCAGACCTTCAGACAATCGATCCCTTCTGGGTGCTTTTGGGACATACCCGGGAAAAATACTTGTGACTGGCCTCAAAAATAGGGTGGCATACTCCCTCAATTGTCAGTTCCTCTAGGGTGTCCCAATCCACCAGAGGGAGATCCAACTTGTCTAATCCATGTCCTTTGTATGCTAGGTCTTCTAGTGGCCCGTCATCTGAAAAAACCTTCAGAAAATTCCAAAGGTCAAGCACCTTCATGAGTCCCTTGGACATCCGTGAATGTTGACGGGCCCAGAGATTAAAACTGTTAGGATAGTCCGCCCAAAAATATTCAATATCTTCCTTGTGAAAAGGGGATGCCCAAGGAAGTGCCAAGGCAATCTTTCCTAGAGGATCATAATTTTTCCTAGTGTGATGGAATTCCACCAGTCCCAGGCTCTTCAACTCACTGTCTTCCTCCCTTATTGCGGCAAGGTTGCATGTATAATTCCCACACAAAATTGGGAATGTGATGTTAATGACCTTCTTTAATGTGAAGAAGGTGTGCAGGTCCATGATCTGTCAGTAGAACTCCAAAAGAATGATTCTATCCCCGCAATACTGGGGAAGGAGATAGGGTTTCCTAGAGAAGTTGATCACCCGAATGTAGGTGTGCTGCTGGAACTGAATAAAATAATGGCCATAAGTACTGATCAGGTTCATCGCCTCCTACAATAATTGGTACCCAGAGTCTGGGGTAAGTTTTAGAAAATTTTGGTATATGAAAGCATCATTTACCCTGCATAAATTTAGGAAACTTAGTTCCCATTAGACTTGGTGATAATGATCCCATGGTGTTAACTGGCCCGGCTTGTTCCCAAGTTCACCTACTATTCCCAAACCTAGAAAAGTTGGTCTCTATTGGGCCAGTTCCCATATCACATAAGATGTCATATAGAACTTGGAACTCTGGACAACATCCTTCAGCTGCATGTCCACATGATTGGATATAATAGCCACCTAGTTGAAGGTCTAGTTGTGGGTGGTGATGTAGTAAAGGAATTAATACATCCACGCTGAGAAATCCCGAGCATGGGGAAATCCAAAGATCCTATATAAAAATATAATTCCCACCTAAATGGGCTCTTTGAAATCCCCGTGGGGAATTTCCAACTTCATCCTTTTATAGTCCCTCTTCGGGGACTTCAGCCACTGGTTATTGAGATATTTTTTGGAGACAAGGGCAGCTTCTTCGAACTCTTGTAATGACTTGGCTTGGTTGATGATGATGGAACCCTTGAACTATGGAATCCCTAGCCCTGAGGAAAAATTTGTTGCGTCCAAAGTGATAATCATTGTTGTCTATTGTAATGCCCGGGGATCGGCAAGCAAAACACTCTAAGTAGGTGCTTTGTACAATGTTGCCAATTGAAATATCAATTTTGGTGATTCCACCAAACAAGGAAAGTTTGCAACTTTGGAATCCACCTTGGATCCCATGAGAATGCCCTCCTTTAGGTATTTGGAGGTTAATGGCAGCTTCGCCAACATCTTTTTGGCCTTGGTTTTTGTGGCGGCTTGAGTGGAGGTAGTCGGTAGCTCCAGGCTATCAGGAGGAGTGATCACCTCAGACATTTTGATCACACAATCTATAACCTGCAAGACCAGAGAACCATCAATACATGATATAATAATAATAATTTATGTGGATTCCAGGGAAATCATCACCATGTCATATCTATCCAAAAAGTCTTATTATATATCAAAATCCTAAAGTATTCAAGATAAACATCAGCTAGATTCTGATACACACCCAAGGGATCCAAGGTATTGAACTAAGTGACAAGGATGGAATGAGAACCCAGGGGCCTCGACACCCAGAGTGTGGAAGAACTAGCCATTTTTGCATCGATGTGACTAGTAGGAAGCCGTAATTGGATGACATGGGTTGTCACATGGCCACATGACAGGAGGCATAAGTGACATTAATGGTGAAAAGTGGGCTGACACGAGGGAAATTGAATGCCAGATGGAATGGGGTTTGAATTCCCACTCATGGGAAATTAATCCCGCCATTAAGATGACACGACATAGGAGAGAGAAAGTCACCATGGCTTGAACCAATGAGGTGCCGAGTTCAAACCGTGGTGACTCCCTCTTGACGAGCTTGATAGAATGATTCAAAATGTGATAGAGCGCAATGAGCTTGACATGATGGAAGGACATACAAGAGGTATTATAGAGAGATAGAGAGTCGAGGTGTATATACAAAATATATAGAGTATTTACATAATGTATAGAACTTACGAGGGAACAAAAGCTAACCTATGACAATGTACAATATATACTAGATTACAACTACACAGAAGGCGGACAACCCTCTGGTAGGGTTGACCCACCAATGGGAAGAAAACTAGGATAAAACACAGAAAATGGAAACAAAAACCAATGAAAACAAAAGGAAAAAAAAATGAGCACCACAAAAGGGAAGACAGAAAACTAGAGGAATGGAAAACTAGAGAAGGAAAAATGACAACCAACTTGGAAATGTGAAAGACATAGAGAAGACAAACATGGAAAACACTCTGCAATAGGTCCACCTTCGAATGCTCACCAACAAACATCACAAATCAATGTTCAATTAGCCACTAAGCACAAGCAACTCACTATTTAATCACCTCAATATCGCTCTGAATGATCTAAGTGTTTTAATCATGGTAAATGTGAAAATGACAGGTAACTTCCATTTATACCCCTAGCGTAAAAATAGGTTGTGCTTTTCTGACAACTCTGGGACAAGAAAATCCTCCAAACTCCACGCCTGGGGATTCCATGTGACCATACCTTCTCAGAAGAAGACATAATGGCAGAGAATCCTGGAGTCTAGAATCTGACTCTGGAAAGAACAAACAAACTCTAGGACTGGGTCCCAGAGACATGAGGAAGCAAAACAAAAGAAAGATAAACCTCATGAAAGAAAATCCCGAAGGGAAAACAAGAAAACAAAAGGAAACAAAGGAAGAGAAAAAGCGAAAAGGGGGACCCAACATTTTTCCTACTAAATGTAGGGGCAGGTATGCAAGGCATAACAAATGGTGACTATCTAGGACGGATGCCTTAGTGCATTTGAGAACTTCAGAATCTCTGGTTAGCAAAACAGGAATAAATCCTTACCTGGAGCATTCTACTTGTAAGATACAAGGCATCTGAGAGAGATCTAGTTCATCAATGATTCAAATTTTCAGCCTTTCTTCAGTTGTGAAGTGTGTGCTTTGAAGGAAAACCAAGTCGATGACCTCTGGGAGAAATAGAGAGAAGGCACTAAGTGAATCAAGACAAAGTCATCATATCTTGCATGTTTTCCCTGGATACCAGAATTCTCCATTATTCAATTCTTTCTTTTTTTCTTTTCTGAGTGTGGAGGCGGTACTCCATTCACCGTGAACATTAAGCTTAGCTAATTTTGATAGTGGTACTTCTTTCACCTCACCACCCACTTTTAAATTACTAAATAGGAGAGAAAGCTCCAGACCTGAGATATTTTAAATGATTTTCAGGGTTGGCCAATTAATCAGTGCGAGCGATCTGCCCTCAAGGTGTCCGATTACTTGTTTCCTTAATTTTCCTTTTAACTGATGCTCAGACTGACAAGATGTGAATCTAATGAAGATCACCCATAACCTCTTACCATACCCACAAAATAACTTTGGAGTGTGGAAAAATTCCACTAAGCTAACGATAGATTCCAAACTCTCCAGCGTACACAAAGCACCGTTCCAATGACTAGATGTTATGCAAAGCATACTGGTCTACAAGATGAAGGCAACATGCTGGGAACCCAAAAAGAAAATGAAAACAAGGAGAATCCAAAAGAAAACAAAAACCAAGAAAAGGTGACCCCAGAGGACGACTAGAAAGAAATATTTACAAGGTGTTCCAAACGGAGCACCAAGAAAGATATTTACAAGCAAGAAATTTACATATATTACAACTTTGGACCAACTCACTGCCTAACTTATTCAAATTAATGCTTGAGAAACTTCCCATTGATAGGAAATGGAATGACTTCTCCAGTCATAGTATTGAGGTGATAAGTGTTAGCCCCATAGATCTCAAATATCAGGTATGGTCCAAGCCAGAGCCACTAAAATTTAGTGTGCTTTCCCTTCTTATCCCAAGCTTTGTCCCACAAGAGGACCAAGTCTAAAATCTAAAAGGCCTTATACTGGGATCTTCTGTTAAACCATCATTTTACTACTACTTGGTTACATGCGAAATGTTCAAGGGTTACATCTCTTTGTTCCTCCATCCGCACCAAGTTCAAAAGTTGAACCTCCACAATGTTGTCCCGGTTGCTAAATTCTTGCATAAATTGTAAAACTGGGATCTGTAAGTTGATGGCAAATACTAGATTCTGGCCACAAACTAGATGAAATGGGGATGTTCCCAGGGCTACCTTTATTTGGATACGATCTACCCAAAGAGAGAATCTAAGCTTCTAGTGCCAGTCCCGGGGGTTCTGTTCTAACAGGTATTTGATCACTTCAAGTAAATTTTTCTTGGTTGATTTAGCAACACAATTTCCCTAGGGGTAATAGTTGCAAGAAAACTTCAGAGTGATATTTATGTCGTAGGTCCATTTGAGTAATTTTTCCAAAGAAAATGCCAAACCATTGTCACATACTATAGCAAATGGCATTATCAATCTTGTGACGATGTTTTCTTCCAGGAATTTTATGACTACATCTATCATGTTGTTTTTACAAGGTATTGCTTCATACCACTGGGTGCAATAATCGATAGTAGTTAGGATGTACCAATGGTTGAAAGACAAGTTAGGGTTAATTTCCCCAATAAAGACAAATTCCCATTAGGTGAAGGGTCTAGAATTGAAGACTGGCTACAGGGGCATGGCCAAGTTTCACTCATGATGTGCCACTGTTTGATAAGTATGGCATCTCCTAATGTGAGTGTAGACATCTTTGAAGATACATGGCCAATAGTATCTGGCCTGGAGGATCTGATGGGCAGTGGCATCAGCTGAGCCATGCCCGGTTCCAAACTACCCATGAAATTCATTTATCATTTTTGTAGCTTGGTCTATGTCTATGCACTGGAGGTATATCCCTTCATAATTCCAGCAGAAAAGTGTTCCATTTTTTATCATGAAGTGCGCACTTTTCAATCACAAGGTGCAACATTTGTTGGGTGTAGTCCCTCTAGACATATATTATTTAACAAAAAGTATACTAAATTGGTATACCATGGATCTTGAGTGATAGACTCCAAGGTGTATGTATGGCAGTCGATGTTGGGAGTCTTTTCTGCCATCGCTCTACATAGTCCCTGGCCTCGGACTATCTTCATGGGTTGCATTTCCAAATCATATTCTTGGAGTATGGCAATCCATTTCCCCCATCTTTCACCCAATTTTCTCTGCATAAGCAGAGACTTAATAGCCTGGTCTGGGATGATAGTGTGCACTTTGCTCTGGAGAATATAATGCCAGAATTTCTTCACAGCGCAGACGAGAGAAAAGGCCATCTTTTCCAAAGGTGAATACTGGACTTTGGCATTCTTAAAGGGGGAGCTCATGAAAGCTATTGGTCTTTCTCCCCCCTCAACATTTTGGGTCAATACTTCCATGGAAGAATGCGGCGAGGCAAAGGAGTATATGTGAAAAGGGAGGGAATAGTCCAGACTAGCCAAGATTGGTGCCTCTGCAATCATTTGTTTTATCTGGGTGAATGCCCACTTTTCCTCAGGACTCCACTCAATCTTTGTATCTTTCTTCATCATTTCATTGAGTGGCTTTACTATCTCAGAAAATCCAGTGATGAACCACCAGAAAAAATTGATCTTCCCAAAGAAAGATCTCATTTCTTTCTTTCTATCGAGCATCTATAGATTTAGCAGTGCTTCAACTCTCTTAGGGTCAATGGATATACCCTTCTTGGAGATAATATGCCCTAGTAGCTTCCCTTTAGTAACCCCAAATATACATTTCTTAGGGTTGAGGGATATTCTGTACCGGTGACACCTCTCACAAATCTGGGCAAGGTGGGTGGAATGATCACGCCTGTCCTAGGAAAAGATGATCAAATCATCCATGTAGATGATTATGCACCGGTTCACTAGGCCTTCGAATGCAATGTCCATAGCCTTCTAAAATGTGTCCCCTATGTTGATCGGGAAAAAGGGCATCCTCTAGTATGCAAACATTCCCCACTTGGTGGTAAACACCATTTTGTCTCTATCTTTGTACTTAACCATGACTTGGTTATACCCGGAGTGCCCATCTAGGAAGGACATCATTTATGATCCGTTGACGGTTTGCAATACCTCATCCAATGAGGGGAGAGGGTGATTATCCTTCTTCAATTCCTTGTTTAAATTTTGAAAATCCATGCAATGGTAGATCTCACCACTTTTCTTCCTTATAGGAACAAGGTTGGAAACCCATGTAGTATTCCGAATGGGAAAGATGATCCGGGCTGACAATATTTTTTGAACCTCCTAATGAATTAGAGGCTCGATCAGTGGGTTAACCGGTCTTTTCTTTTCCCAAAAGGGCTTAGCATTAGGTTTTAGTGGGATGGTATGGTTCATGATGGATGTATCATAGGTCTTCAAATCCTCATACCCCCATGCAATTACATTGATGTATTCTCGGAGAACAGCGAGAATCTTCTCCTTTTCCTCAGGGGAGTATGAGGTGCCAATGTGTACCAATTTTTCTTCACCGGCTTGGCTGATATTCACTTTTTCAAATTTTCCTCCCTCAGAGGAGGATGATATCTTTTCTTGGCCCCAAGGGTCTAATTCAAAGACTCGTTCTAGTGCTACCATCTCCTTAGGGATGGAAATGGTTGGTAAGTCCATGATCCCATCATCTTCTTCACCCTTCCCAGTGTCATCGTGATCTCTTTCTTCCACTATCTGGTCTTTGAAAACACCAACATTGGCCATGAAGGCCAGGATATATTGATCATCCTCAAAAACCTAAAAATGGGTGACATTATCTAGAACCGACGGGGTGGGGATCATCTTAATAGAGAATTTTTGGAGTTGGGAGCCAGCCATTGGCTCAAGGGTGCTGGTGGATATAGCAAGGGCATCTGAAACATAGTTTCTTTTCTGGGGAATGAGGTCAATGCCAAAGGCATCAAAATATTTGATGAGGCTCCATTCCTAGTTGTGATATGAAGCCAACCTTTTATCATGACAAGTGTATTATGTTCAGACCTACTTTACGATCTACTCTGAATCACCCAATGCCTAGAGGCAAGTGATTCCCTTTCTTAGTGCAAATAGGAGTTTGAGGACCAAAGCCTCGTACTCTGTAACATTTCTTGTGTAGTTGAACTATATCCTGTAAGCTGTGAGTAAGTATTTCCCCAATGGGTTGATCAATTCCACTCCGGCCCCACAGCCTTGTTTGGACCAGGACACATCAAACTTCAAGGTCCATAAATCACTATTCGTTGTCTGGGGTAGGGAAGGTGAAGTGGGCTTTGGATTATTTTTGGGAAGGTTGGGAGGAGTTTCCTCCATCTCTGATAGCACTTGGGTAAGGTTTCCCTCTAGAGAAGCCCATGGTTGGGATTCCTGGACTGGTGACATCATGGATACATCACCGGAGTGATCGTCGGGTCCATGCATATCCAAAATCTTTCCTCCTCTTGAAGGGCTTTGATATGTTAGGTAGCAATGGAAAAATAGGGATCACACTCTAGTTTTGAATGTTTCTAATAGTGCACCTGACACTAGGTGCTGGACAAGAGTGTAGCAGGGGTCGCTGCGATACCTTGAGAGTTAACCTCACACCTCAGCTTTTTGTCTAGGTCCTGCATTCTCTAGGAAACTATGGGATCTTCCCTGGGGGTGAAATCAAAGGTCAAGATTTCTAGGGGTTGGTACACCCCAGGGGAAGTCTCAGAGAAGAGAACTTCATTCACCCTCCTGACTTTGGTGAGGGCTTATTTCATCTAAGGCTCACTTTCTACCTGGATCTGGTTAGACTCTCCCTCCTAGGGGAGCCACAAGTGGGAAACATCGGTAGAGAAATACTTGTTGAGGGACTTGGACCAATTGTAAATTAGTAACATCCTGTGGGTCTCTGGGATGTCCACCACTTGGATGTCAATTACGCTGGCTATACTGGGGTCTTGGATAAGGTGAATCTGGATGTTCTTCAACTCACCTACCATTTTTACAGTAGTTTTGTCCAGTTGGACTACTGTGTCATTAGAGGGAGTAGGATGAAATCCAAGCTTCTGGCATATAGATAGGGGCATGATGTTTCCTAAAGCTCTAGAATCTACCAAGTAGTTGTAAAGGTTCTTCCCTTGTATGTTTAAGCCTAGTAAGAAGGGAGGATCCTCAGTATTTCCCCAAAAGACAGTCGCGTTGGTGTCATCAAAAGTGACAGTCTTGGGTGGGCGACTGACAGTTTCTAGGTTTCCCAAGAGCTTCAGAAGGGACTTCCTCTACTTGGGACAATTCAGCAAAACCTCCATTAAGGTCATGGAGGTGGTAGTTCATTCTAATGCCTTTGTGATGTCAAACCTCCCTCTAGGGAATTATTGGCTTCCCTTGGCCGGGTCCTTAGCTTGGTTAGATCTAGACCCTTTCAGTGGGAAGGGACAATCTATTATGTTATCCCAGGGAGGGGTGTCTTTGGGAGGCTTGGGCGTGTAAAATGGTACTTTACCAGCCTGACTTCGGGTGTTGTAGGGATTCTATGGGTTGGTGAAGGCATTGGCCTCAAAGGCCAGAATAGATTCGTTAAAGAACCTCTGTAGTCTGAGTTCTTCTTCATCTTCCTTGTCTGCTCCAAAGAAGATGGTCTCACAGGTGAAGGCATCGTGAATGGGCTCTTGAATACGGGATTCCAGAGGGGTACGATCAGTATTTTGTTGTCTGTCTAGTTGGGAGATCATGATGACCTTTTCCAGCATGGAACAATTCACCTCAGAATGGGAGCCCACGTCATGTAACGTACACCAGTTTCTTAGGGGTTGGAGTTCTGTGACTGGCGTGAAATGGGAATGTCCAACACCACCTTGATTGGTGTTTTAATTCAGAGGAGGACCTCCGGTGTTAGCATTTTTGTTCCATTATTATTGGTTGGGCTAAGGCCCATTGTTATAATTCCTTCCTCCGGCGTTGTTATTTTTCTGGCCAGAGAAGACATTCCCTCTCTAGGAATTGGTGTTGTGGGGTGCAAGAGACCCTGCCTTCAGTTGTCCCATGTCCACAGTTAGTGAGGACAACATTCACTGGATGGATTCAACCTTGGTGGAAGCTAGGTGTTTGCATCACAATATGACAGTTGTCATTGTTGGTTCCCAAGCAAGGTAGCAGCAGGTACCAGAGTCGAGGGAAAAAATCCTCTAGCTATAAGAAACTGGAAGAAAGGCACTATGGAAGGTTGTGTCCATGGTTGTTGTGTTTGCTGCGGCTAGTTCTAGGGAACAAATTTCAGACCCGATATTGTCTAGGCTTGCGATGGGAATATGTACCGGGCCTGTTGATATATCAGCGGTGGTGGGGGATTCATTGCCTTTGTAGGGGCACCCATTTCCTAATTGGGGTTGTATCCCCCAGTGTAAGAAGTTTTGTTGGGGATCATGTTGAAATGCATGCTTTGCCCAATCATGCCCGAATATTTTTTCAAGTCGTAGGACAACTCCAAGGCTAGGTTGTAAACTTTCACTAGAGTATCCCAGTTAGTAGGGGAGATAGTTCTCCATAAGAGAGTGGCAACGAAAGGGTCCATTGCATTCAGGTAGGTCTGGATTGTCACTTCCAAGGATGGGATGAAAGGACCCATGCACCGCTTCAAGGCACGTTGGAACCTATGGTTGAATGTTGCAAGGGGCTCATTTGGTTCCTTCTTGATGGAGATTAACTAGCTATGGGACCATGCTGGGTCCATGTGTACACGAAAGGCCGCTAGGAAGGCATCCTCCATGTCCTGCCAAATATTGATGGAGTTGGTGGGCAGGTTAAGATACTAGTTCAGCTCGTTCTATCCTAGAGATAGAGGAAACATCCAGGTCAAAACATCTTGATGTTGGATCTGGTGTCAATTCAAGGCATCTTTGTATGCCTACAGATGCTCTTCTATGGTTCGTGATCCTAAGTGCTCATATTAGGGGAAAATCTTCTTCGGGTGTGCAAGGAGATCATTGGTTGCACCCAGGAATGTCCCCATCGGGGACTTGATGTTGCCAAAGTAAGGAGCTATCGGGGGAATTGGATTTTGCTAATGCTGAGTGTTAATCCCTGGGGTCACCTGGTGATAAGCCAATCTAATGGTCATCTTTTGATAACACTTTTTGTTGTCTTCGTGATAAAATTTACTTGCAATTGATACTTGAACTTATGTTTTTTTTTTTAATACTTTATGTAAGAAATGGACATAAGTAGGAAGTTAGATGGTGAAAAGGTTATGAAAGTATGACACTTGGAACTTATGATCTTATATAAAATGAAGAAGTAATATAACTAAATGAATGGTTCCCTTTTCTATGCTATGTTTGAGGGTAGTTTCCTTCCTATAGCTTATGTCCTACAAGAGAATTAATTAAGTTGAAATACTTTCTTCTAAATTTTAGCGATGAAAATATATATATGTGTCAAAGATGGTATGTGTGCGGTAATCCTTTTTGCAAGAATTAGTGGAGTAGCTCTAGAATCCAGTAGAGTGTCGCTGAAGAAGTCAAGGTCAGGTTCTTTCACCATAGGCCTCAGGCTAA
Source organism: Thuja plicata (assembly GCA_018584345.1). Lineage (NCBI taxonomy): Eukaryota > Viridiplantae > Streptophyta > Pinopsida > Cupressales > Cupressaceae > Thuja > Thuja plicata. The sequence goes on from MU223776.1 coordinate 3,040,252, forward strand.
ACCAGTCAAGAGAACACGAACCAAAATAAGCGTCATTAAAATATCTTCACGAGATGGCTGGGTCAATACAGTTTCCTATTTTATGCCATGCGCGGATCTAGAGCCATCGTGTGCTACATTTTGGGACAATTTATTGAATAACTGCCATATTCTGTTATGAGATATTTTGTATTGATTACAATCCTCATCTAATGGAGTAATCCTAGATTTTAGTTGTAAGTTGTATTTTCCCTTTAAATAAGATGACTGCTGAACTTTGAGCAGCACGACGATAGAGATAGAGATAGTATTCCAGTAGTCTATTGTAATTCAGTAAAGAGAAAATATAGTCTTGTTTTCTACATCTTTTGTAACCCATGTTTTATGAATAAGTAATGAGAGCTTCAATTTCTAGTATCTAAGATCTTGTTCATTCACACTTCCATGGGGGCCCACACAGGAGGTGAATCTAAGTCATAGTTAAGTAGGTTGCAAGTTATTTTAAATAAGCAGGTTGCAAGTTATTTGAAGCAAGTAAGACTCTGTTGCTCCTACAGCCATTAGTAATAGCACTAATGGTTGTTCCTATAGAAAAGGTAGTTAGCTAGTTTATTGTTCCTTCAACATAGAGTTAAACTTCCTATCCCAGTAGGTTCCTTTATCTTTAGATTACACTATTGATATTTTAGTTCCTAGTTTAGTCCCATTTCAAGTATTTTCCATTTACTATAATGATTGATTTTAGAATGGATTAGAGCATATAATTTGCAGTCACCATTTCAATTTTACGCTCCCTGGTCAATAATTTAATGAGTTCAATGTATTTTTTCTAGTGGAAAGGATGCATAATCCTTAACTACAGAGGTATTATAAAGAGAAGTCATTTTTGTCACCACTGCCAAGGATGGTGTCAATCTAATCTAGCCTAGAGTCATTTTAGACCTAGCTTAGCATTTATTTTTATGCATAGAAGAAGAGATCATCTTGGGCATTTCCTTCCTCAAGATCATCAAGCTGAGCCATTTAATTTATTCCACCCTGAGCTTGAGGAACCCCAAGTTGCAGCCATAGAAGTTGAAGAACCATTTGAGAATGTATTTGCTGATGCATTTGATCACTTACTATCATCTGACGAATCCTTGCAATTAGATGAACTATTTTCTGAACCAAAAGATCTCTTGCAGCAGCTAGGGCCTCCTCCAAGGATGGCTCAACCAACCTTTCCCTTCCCAATTCTGCCTCAGCAGGGAAATCAAAATTTGAAGAACATACCCTCTGCAGCTTTGCCCAAGTTCTATGGCCTCATCACCGAAGACCCTGAGACTTTCCTTTTTGAGTTCAACATCCTTTGTAGGAGCTACGATTATACAACTGATGCACATAAGCTCAAGTTGTTCCCATCCACTCTAAAGGAAGCCATGCTGAGATGGTTTATGGGCCTTGGTGCTAACGACGTAGCAGATTGGACTGCCATGAGAAACATGTTCCTTTCCAAATATAAAGAATACTGTCGAGGGCGAGATTTGAAATGTGATGACATCTTTAGGATGGCCTAGAAAGAGGATGAGACCCTGGAATATTATGTCTCCAGGTTCATGTTCAACCTATAGCATAACACTCAGCATCAACTGAACAAGGACTCTCAGAAATGCCCTTTTATTAAAGGTGTCAATGAAGGGAACATTGAGGTTCTGGACCTGACAGCTGGAGGTGACGTTACACAAAAAAATTGGGAGGATATCAAAAATATCAGCCTGAACTAATCTCAAGCCACTGTCAACAAGGGTAGGGGAATCTAAGACCTACCACACAAGTTTGTTTGCTCTAGAGTATCCAAGATAGAACTTTCTAATCTTCTATTAGACTTCAAGCAGGACATCATTAATGATGTCGCTACTCAGCTGGATACGATGCAAGCTAGAAAGAAGAAGGGGGATGTTGATGTTGTGCTCGCTAAATATTGCCCGCATTATAGGGAGAAGAAGAGGAGTTGCAAATGCAAGACCATTGCAAATGTGGAGTCCCATCTGATGCCTACGGAGTTCAAAGCTATAGTTGAAAATAGAGAGGTGTTGTATGTCGCTCAGCGCAGGCCATGGGCCCCATGATAAGGTATGCCCCAAGATCCTCTTCAAACTCCTAGCAATAATAATCCATGGCAGAGTTTCTCAAATTCAGGTCCCCATAATTTTGGAGGATATAATAATTAGCAGCAACCTCAGCAGGGGTGGCACCAGCCCCAACAGGGTTGGTAACAACCCCAGCAGGGTTGGCAGCAATCCCAGCAAGGCTAGAAATAGCCCCAGCAAGGCTGGCAACTACCCCAGCAAGGCTGGAAATAGCCCCAGCAAGGGTGGCAACAACCTAATCAATGGAATAATTAGCCCAATCAGCAAGCCATAATACCCCTCCACAGCAACAAGCTCTAATGCATCCACCTGTAGCCATTAATAATCCTCTTAAGCCATTGCAGCTACCCACACAACCTAATCCTAATCCCAATAAAAAACCGCCCGCTCAGCAGAAGAGCTATGCCTTGCATGACATTCATCTCAGGTCAAGAACTACTCTTGCTTCACCACAACCCCCTATCATAATCGAAGTGGAGGAGCCTCCTGTTGACCATGAAGATGTGTTGGCTCCTGTAGCCAAAGAGCCTCCATTTCCTTAGAGATTAGCTAAACAAGTTGAACCCATAGTAAACCACACTGTAGTAGACTTACTTGACCAATTAAAGCATATAACGGTAAAGATTCCTTTCCTAGATTCTATCAAGGAAGTCCCTGCCTATACTAGAGCTATCTAGGAGGCTTGCATTAAACAACCTGGAAGGAAGAAAAAGGATCCCAAGACCATTCATGTCGTCGGCTAGCTCTCTAATCGTATGTTAGACAAGTTGTCTATACCCAAGTACGCTGATCCAGGAAGTCTTGTGGTTATAGTTACCATCCAAGGTATACAAGTTCCAAATGCCTTAGTGGATTTAGGTGCGTCTATAAATGTTATGACCAAAGAAGTTCTATCCAATCTAAACATTGCTGGTCTCTGAGACACACCAACCATTTTGCAACTGGCTGATAGTTCTACTGTTTAACCTGATGGGGTAATTGAAGATTTTATAGTCACCCTACATTCCTGGGAGTATCCCGTAGACTTTGTGGTTCTCTCCCCTAAATTTGATATGGGTGGGTACCCTCTAATTTTAGGATGACCATGGTTGGCCACTACTGATGCCTTCATAGCTTGCTAGTCAAGGAAGATGACCATCTCTAATGGTGTCAATACCAAAAACTTCACACTCTACTCCCCTTCTCAACCCATGTTGTAGGATGAGGATGCCATATGGCCAGAATTAGATGAACTGGATCTAGAAACCAACTCAATCCAGCAACTCATGGTAATAGGAAGAGAGCCATTTGTAGCCTCTAGGGAATAAGATGAGATAATTTCATCTATCCTCACTAATAACTATGGCATAGATTCCCAGTTGTGTCTGTAATCAGACTATGTCTTAGAGACTATTTTGACCACTCCAAATGCATCTCCATATTCATTGTCCTCCAACTATCTTCATCTCTTATTACCCCATGAACTGGTTTCACCTTCAATTGTTGAGTTGGCCATGATGGATAAGGTCATCAAAGTGGAAATTAGTCCTAGCAAAGAATTGAATATCAGCTCTAACCTGTCGTTACCACGTCAAAAAGATATCCTTCAGTTGCTACAGGAAAACCAGTAGGCTTTTTCCTAGGATTACACCAACATGAAAGGAATAGATCCCAAACTTTGTACCCATCAGATCTATATAAGTCCAGATTATAAACCTGTCAGGCAGCCCCAATGAAGTGTCAATCCTATCCTAAGGGATATAGTCAAAACTAAGCTCCAAAAGCTACTTAATGTCGGGTTTATCTACCCAATTTCCAATAGCCAATGGGTGTCACCTCCTATCATAGTGCCCAAAAAAGGATGTAAATGGCGCATTTGTGTGGATTACCGAGAGCTCAATATAGCCACTAAAAAGGACCATTTTCCATTACCATTCATAGACCAAGTCCTTGATAACCTAGCAGGTAAGAAGTATTTTTCCTTCTTGGATGGGTTCAGTGGTTACAATCAAATTCAAATAGCTCCTGAGGATCAGGAGAAAACTACCTTCACCTGTCCTTGGGGAACTTTTGCATATTTTGTCCTCCGTTTTGGATTATGTAATGCTCCTACCACTTTTCAGCGAGCACTCATCAGTATCTTTTCAGACATATCTTCTGATTGTATGGAAATCTACATGGATGAATTCACTACCTATGGGAACACCTTCGATGAAGCCAAGGACAATCTGGAAAAGGTCCTCCGAAGATGCCAGGACTATAATCTCTCTCTCAACAGTGAGAAGTGTTTTATGATGATGGAAGAAGGTGTCATGTTGGGACATTTTATTTCCTCACATGGCATCCAAGTAGACCCTACCAAGATTTTAGTCATCAGTACTCTTACGACACCAGAGAAGCAGAAAGATGTCCGAAGTTTTCTCGGCCATGCTGGGTATTACAAACTGTTTATCAAGGATTTTAGCCAAATTGTAGCTCCCCTCTATAATCTGTTAAAAAAGGACTATGATTTTACTTGGAATTCTGAGTGTGATAAGGCTTTCCTGCAGCTGAAGAAAGTTCTAAAAAATGCACCCATATTGCACAGACTAAATTGGGTTTTGCCCTTCCATATTCATATAGATGCTTTTGATTATGCTATCGGGGCAGTATTGGGCCAGCAAGAGGATGCAATTGAACATGCCATTTATTTTATCAGCAACAATCTGCAGGGAGCCAAATTCAATTATATAGTGATAGAAAAAGAGTTGCTTGCAGTAATTTATGCTCTAAACAAGTTCAAGCATTATATTAATGGTTAGCATATTTTTGTCCACATTGACCATTCTGTGATCTGGTACCTGATGAATAAACTAGCTATCTCAGGAAGATTGGCTCATTAGTTACTACTCATGCAGGAATTTGACATCACAATCATCGACAAGCCTGGGAAAGCCAATGTTGTGGTTGACTTTCTCTCTCACTTGCATGTCCCTGATGATCCTCCAGCCATAGATGCCATTTTTTTGCATGAACATTTATTCCTGTTGCAAGCACATAATCCATGGTACGCTGACCTTGCCAATTATCTCACAACTGGTCAAACACTGGCCCACTTTTCTTCCAAAGAACATCGGCTGCTAGCTGAGAAAAGTTTCAACTTTTCTTGGATTGTTGGTTTCATGTTTTACACTGGCCAGAACCAAGTTATGAGATGATGCATCCGTGAGGATGAAACTTATGATATCCTCTAAGCATGTCATAATGAGCCATGCGGTGGCCACTTTGCAGCCAAAAGGATGACCTTCAAAATCCTTATTACTGGATATTATTGGCTGGCTCTCCACAAAGATGCCGCTTAGTACACCAAGAAATGTGATTAGTGCTAGCGAATAGGGAGGCCTACTAAGATCGATGAGATGCCCCTACAGCCACAGGTGGTGGTCACACCCTTTGATAAGTGGGGCATCAATTTTGTGGGTCCAATTGACCCTTCTTCTCAAGGTAAGTCTTACATTTTAGTCTATATTGACTATGCTACTAAGTGGGCCAAGGCTAAACCAATGAAGCATCCCCGGGACAACAATGTTGCTAAATTCTTGTATGAGGCCATTTTTACCCGCTTTGGTGTTCCAAGGGAAATCATCTCTGATCAAGGGGCATAATTCACTTCCAACCTCATCGCTACTCTAATGGAATAATACCACATTCATCATGCTAATTCATCTCCCTACCATCCGTAGAGCAATGGTCAGGTCAAAGTCACTAATTGCGAATTGGAGGCCATTCTTACCAAAACCGTCGCTATTCATAAGAAGGATTGGCCAGTCAGGCTTCCTGAAGCACTATCGTCTTACCACACTACTTGGAAGTCTACTACAGGATTCACCCCATTCTAGTTAGTCTATGGCAAGATGGCCATGAAGCATATCGAGTTCGAACATAAGACATTGCGGACAGCATTGGAGCTCAACCTTGATCTCACTACAACTCAGTAGGAATGAGTTCTCACATTGAATAGTCTGGATGAATGGAGGAAGTCTACCCTAGCTAAAACTGAACTAATCCAACAATAGCGCAAGCAGTGGCATGACAAGTTTATTAAAGATAAAACATTTGTTGTCAGTGACTGGGCTCTCTTGTATGACTCCCAATATCACCACACTCTTGGTAAGTTCCAAAACTGCTGGTTAGGGCCTTATGAAATTATTGTTGTATTTTCCAATGGTGCTGTGTAGTTATTGACCGTTGACCCTATTCGATTCAAGTTATTGGTGGCCAGCATCTCAAGCTATACCATAAACCCCAGAGAAAGACTGAGTTCCTATAGAAATTTGTGAGCATTGAAGTCCACGATCCTTCTGTAGTGCAAGAATGTGATCCCCTCACTCATATTCATTCTTTTCTTTGAGAATAATGTTCGCTTCACTCCATAATAAATACTTTCTTCCCAAAAGTAACTTCTCCATAATAAAAACCTCACTTCACATTTTTCTCTCTTGCATCTTTTTCATTTTTTCGTATCACTACATTCAAGCATATCTCATCATTCGCCGCACTTCTTGTAGCTCTTTCCAGGTTCGTGGCATGATCTCTTGTACATATTTTATTTTTATTTGCTTTATTTAGGATTTTAGTGTTCTTTAATTTAATGCTCTAGTGAGATGTGGCACGGTGGGACCCGTGCCTTCACCTTAGTTGGGGGGGAGGTTTATTTATTGTTTGTTTATTATTTCAATCATTTCAGTGCTTCATGATATTTACTTCCTATCTTTTCAAAACCCTTTTCCACATGACTACTGATAAATTTTTTAATAAGAGTCTGTAACCTATGATTATGTCATCAATTATCAATAAATTAAAAGCTATTAAGGGTTGAGTTAAAACAATAAGGATTTGGGTGCATTGTGTTCGGGTGGCACATACCTTAACATGCGCGAACAAATTATGAAAACCAATAAGCTCTACTTCTTAATATGAGTGTTCTTTAGTACTCTTTCATCTCTAAATTTCTGCATCATCAATATGCAAAAGCTTTGAGTCTGTAAAATGAATTCTCCATTACGAGGTTCGGCATACATCCTGCGGGGAAGCATTTTGACAGTATCAGCTATGGGTGGGGATCTCCAAAGGTGCGAGCCGACTGATCATAGTGTTCTTTTAGCATCAGCAACCAGTTGTGAAGAATTCCGTAGAAGAGGATGGTTAGACTACTACCTGATCCTCAACATATTTGATGAAGAAATCACTCATGAATTTCTGAATACTTTACGAGGTGGCTTTGCAGTACTAAAAGGGTTGAGAGTTGAATTCTCAGAGGAGATAGTGGTAGAAGTCACAAAGTTACCACAAGAAGGGGGAAAATGGTCAAAGGATATTGATGTGCATTCGGCTAGGGCACAGTTTACTCTTCATGGTGACCCTCCTCTAGACATTAACAAGAAGTAGGGTACCTCAAGAATCTCACTACCTGAAGATTACATGCAGCCGGGCACCTTCATCATTCAGTATTTCACTTGCAAAGGCCGATATAAGTACCTTCATGGGATACATTTCAATATTCTGAGTGCCCTACACCATGACAATCGACCGGTGAGTCTACCTATTTTTTTGTTCAATATTATTCAGAAACAAGCTGCTATGGTTTAAATAGGAAAAGTTTAGGTTGTTTTGAATCACTGTTTAATTAAAACTATCATAGAAAGAGAATTGAATAAACAGTCCATAGGAAGATGGGAGGAATTTTTACAAATGGATAATTTATCACCTAGGGTAGTAGGCCCTAGAGGCCAAGTTGTCAGGAGAAGGGAAAAATCTAAAATAGGAGTTCGTAAGGTTATCTCAAGAATTGATCCTGAAGCCTCCTCCTCAAACCCAAGATAGCCTAAAAGGAAGGCTTGTATAAAAGAAACTCTTGTTGCCACTAAGAAAAGAAGAAAATGTGGTAAATCCACTATTTCCCCTTATACCTCTCCTACTGAGGAAACCCAGTCACCTTCTAAGGAGACCAGAAGCAAACCCCTAGGAGAAGAGGCAATAAATTTTGAACCACAATCTAGTAGGGAAAAGGAGAATGGTGCATCTGATGAAACCCTACCTAAAGCTGAAGAAGAGACCATGAGAGAAACCCCTATAGCCATTAAGAAAAAGAAACACATGAGCCCTCAAAGTTCTATTCAAACCCCCATGAGGTGAAGTCCTCGATTTAGCACCACTTATAACAAAAATGTTGAGCCACCTACTCATACCATAGAAATTGAATGTTCCCAATCCATTGAACAACCTTGCCCTGAGCCAATAAACCAGGAGTCAATAGAAATTGAAGGAATAGGTAATATTTCTGAGAAGGATCCTAAAGCAGAAAAGGATGTTTCCAGTGTTGATTATATTCTTGTGGAAAGTGATAAAGAATCAGAAAATGAGGAAGGATTTGTTAATAGCCCTGGTATGCAAGATAACCTTGAGGATTCCATGGAAGAAGATTCGGATGACTCAGGGGGTTTTCCTTCTGATGAATTCCCCGTGCTTAACCAGGAAGGGATTAGGAACATAATAGGATAGGTCAGTAAGGATAATTTAGATGTGTTGGAAAATACAGCTGAAACTTTCCAAGAGAATGATTCAATCAGAACTCTTGTTGTAAGTAAGGGTAATATTTTTCCACATCGAGATAAGAAAGAAAAACCACATACCACATCTTCTCAGCCTAGGGCATCTGAACCTATACCTAAAATTGCCACTAAATGGATTGACATCCTTCATCAAGGACCAATGCCACCAGCAGATTTGTCCACCCTTGTTACTACAGGGTTACACTTATATCAGCAATTTCTATGGGAAAAGGCTCAGTGGGGTTTGGAAAAAGAAAGATTACAGAGAACCATTGATGAGCAGGCTCATCAACTTAAACAGAAAACAGATTAGGTACCAGTATTGGAGGAAAGGATTCAAAAGATAACTGAACTAATTCCTCAAGCAATGGCAAGTAGATCGCCATCCTCAATTTATACCTTGTTTTTAAGAGAGCAATTTGTCAATTTTCAGATGACCAGGGTTGTAGAGGGGTTGAATCCTTCTGTAGAAACTCCACATGAATTTTATGATGCTTTCCAGTTGGCCCCAATGGCCATCAAAAACTTGCTATGTAAGTTGTACTTGCATAATTTTGCAGTACCTAATAATCATGAGTGGAATTCTCTTTTGTATATAGGGGATGTTCAGTTAAGGGCAGTAATGTCCTGGGTTCAAAATGAAATAAGAAGAGAACATTAGGCTCTACCATATAGAAACAAGGAAATAGATATTCCATTAATGATTAGACCTGAGGTACACGATTCCAGGAGGACTTATCTTGATTGGATTTTGATTACCCTAAATCCAAGTGGAGCTCAAAAGGTTAACCCAGTTAGGGAGCAGGCATATTTAGATTGGGAACAACATTCAACCCAAAGTATTGATGATGCAATTTTAGCATGTAGGCAAAGGTGGATGGGAATGTCACATGATCTAAGAATTAGGGAACCACATTCCCCTCAGAACTTAATCCTTGCTGCTCAAAGGGTTCCACGATATATATCAATGGGCAGAACAATCCAGAATTATTGGATTCCACTAAGGTTCCAGCCACCTCTGTTCCTGCAGCCTTTAATAGTAGTAAATGAATCAGAAAAGGATTATAGCACAGCCCAGGAAGAACAGCAGTGGGAAATACTGCGAGATACTCATGGATACTTCGACCATGTGGTTAATAAATCAGGAGTCAAAACTGCCAGTGACATGAGGGTACGAGCTCAGGTTCGGAACTTCATAATTGCTGGAGGCCAGCAATAGCTCAGTAGGGGGAATGATGAGCCAATCTAATGGTCATCTTTTGATAACACTTTTTGCCGTCTTTGTGATAAAATTTACTTGCAATTGATAGTTGAACTTATATTTTTTTTTTTTTATGTAAGAAATGGACATAAGTAGGAAGTTAGATGGTGAAAAGGTTATGAAAGTATGACACTTAAAACTTATGATCTTATATAAAATGAAGAAGTAATATAACTAAATAAATGGTTCCATTCTCTATGCTATGTTTGAGGGTAGTGTCCTTCCTGTAGCTTATGTCCTACAAGAGAATTAATTAAGTTGAAATACTTTCTTCTAAATTTTAGTGATGAAAATATATATATGTGTCAAAGATGGTATGTGTGCGGTAATCCTTTTTGCAGGAATTAGTGGAGCATTTCTAGAATCTAGCAGAGTGTCACTGAAGAAGTCAAGGTCGGGTTCTTTCACCATAGGCCTTGGGCTGAATCAGTCAAGAGAACGTGAACCAAAATAAGCATCATTAAAAGATCTTCGCGGGACGGCTGGGTCAATATAGTTTCCTATTTTATGCCATGCGCGGATCTGGAACCATTGTGTGCTACATTCTGGGACAATTTATTGAATAACTACCATATTGTGTTATGAGATATTTTGTATTGATTACAATCCTCATCTAATGGAGTAATCCTAGATTTTAGTTGTAAGTTGTAGTTTCCCTTTAAATAAGATGACTGCTGAACTTTGAGCAGCACGACGATAGAGAT
>MU223776.1:3056578-3078618 GCA_018584345.1 Thuja plicata
ACCTTCTTGAGTCAATACAGCTCCAATTGCACTTCCACTTGCATCACATTCAACTTGAAATACCTTATTGAAATCAGGTAAGGCTAGCATAGGTAATTCAGAAACCTTCAACTTCAAAGCTTCAAAACTCTTATCAGCTCCATGTGTCCATTTGAACTCTCTTTTTTCTCCTCTCATTGTCTCAGTCATAGCATTGCAAATAGAACTAAAATTTCTGATAAACTTCCTGTAAAACCTTGCCAATCCATGAAATGATCTTACCTCAGTAACATTCTCAGGTGTAGGCCAACTCAATATAGCTTCAACCTTCTCTAGATCCATCTTCAAACCATCACTTGAAATCACAAAACCCGAATACACAAGCTCTTCGTTCATGAAGGAACATTTCTTTAGATTTATTAGCAACTTTTCCCTTTCAACCTCTGCAGCACTTGTCTTATATGCATCAAATGTTCTTCTCTGGTTTTACTAAATATTAGAATATCATCTAGGTATACAATCACACATTTGTTCAAGAATTTCTTTAAAAATTCATTCATCAATCTCATAAATGTACTTGGTGCATTAGTTAAACCAAAAGGAATAACCAACCACTCATACAAACCTTCTTTTGTCTTGAAAGAAGTCTTCCATTAATCACCTTCTCTGATTTTGATCTGATGATATCCACTCTTTAAATCAATTTTGGTAAAATACTTTTCTCCACTCAAACAATCCATTATGTCATCCATTCTTGGTATAGGAAACTTATACTTGACTTTGATCTTGTTTATTGCTCTGGAATCAGTGCACATTCTCCATTCTCCATTCTTCTTAGGTGCCAACAAAGTAGGTACCACACATGGACTCAAACTTTCTTTGATTAAACCTTTGTTCAACAACTCATGAACTTGTTGATTAAGCTCTTCATTCTCGGTAGGTGTCAACCTATGTGGTGCTTTATTTGGTAAACTAGCTCTAGGAATTAGATCCATATAATGACTGATGTCTCTGATTGGTGGCAAACCATCAGGTACATTATCTGAAATGATTTCTTTGTATTCAATCAGAAACTTCTCAACTTCTGCAGGTATGTCATCTTATGCATTCTTACTTGGTTTGTTAGGAATCAAAGCATAAAAAATATCATCTCTTTTCAGATATTTAACAAACTGTCAACCTTACATCAAACAAAATTTCACAGATGTACATAACTCATCAATAGATTCTTCAATCAAAGGTAACAAAATTTGCTTCTTTCCATCAATCCAAATAGAATATCTATTCAACCTTCCATCATGTATAGCATGTCTATCATATTGCCAAGTTCTACCCAACAAAATATGACAATAATCCATTGGCATAATATCACATAACACCTTGTCATGGTACTTTCCAATTTTCAGATTCACAAAACATTGTTCACTTACCATTAATGTGTGCTCATCTTTGATCCATGAGATCTGATAGGGTTTTGGATGCTTCATCCTCTCTAACTGCAACTTTGAGACTATTTCTTCAGATGCCATATTCTTTTAACTTCCATTGTCAACATTGACTTTCCAAACCTTATCTGCAATCCTACATCTGGTTTTGAACAAACTCTTCCTGACAGGATCTTGCTTATCTTTCTCACTCCATAGTATCCTTCTGATCATGATGTTATTTTCAGGTTCATTGCATGGTTCTTCTTGGATTAATGCACTTATGCTACTACTACCACCTTTCTTGCTTGCATGTGTACACTCAAAAGATTTATGTCCTTCTTCACCATAATTGTAACACGTTACTTGGAACCCTCTTCTGCTATAACCACCTCTGTAGTAGTTACCTCTTCCTCGGTATGAATTTCCACCTTTCCATTCAGTCTTTCCTTTGTCTTGACTAGTGTCTATATTTGACTTGTCTAGTTTAGATCTACTATTTTCACCACGAGATCTACCTCTTCCTCTAGGGAATCTACCACCTCTACCTCTTTGTCTTTGTTCATATCTTATGTTCAACTTTTCTTCAGCTTTTAGGGCAAATTGGTATGCCTCTTCAATGCCTTCCATCTTGATCAAACTAATTTCATCTTGTATGGAACTTCTCAAGCCATTAAGATATCTTTCAAATATTTCCACTTCATCTTCAACATGTCTAGATCTGATGTCCAATCTGTAAAATTCTTTAGTGTATTCTTTGACTGACTTGTCCTTCTTCTTCAAACTTTGCATTCTCCAAACTAGGTTAATTTGATAATCATAAGGAAGAAACTTTCCTTTCAATTTTTTCACCATCTTATCCCATGCCTTGGTTTTTTCTTTACCTTTCTTCTTTCTATCCAACTACAGATGTTCCCACCATAAGGATGCATGACCTTTCAGTTTTGTGCTTGCAATCTTGACCTTATTTTCTTCTATAACATTCTCATATTCAAAATATTTCTCCATCTCAGTGATCCAGTCAATCAATTCATCAAAATCTAATTTTCCACTATACTCAGGGGGAATAAATTGAGTTGTGGATTTCAAAATTTTCAAGGCTCTCAGGAATCTTTCTTCTTCCTGGTCCATCACAAGTGCAGGTGCAGCTTCACCTTGAACCTCTTAAAATTCATCATCACTAACATCTTTAAGATGTCTTCCTCTACATTGGGCTATCTCAACAGCTTCCAATCTTGCATCCATTTGTCTAAGCATATCAGCCAGACCTTGATCGACATTTCCTCTCCCATGAACCATCTTGAAACTCTCTGTAATCATAGGTTAGATCGCAACCTACAACCCAATAACAAATATCTTTAGAGTTTTCAAGAAGGAGCCACGAATCTCAACTCGCTCTGATACCACCTGACGCAAGGAGGGTAGGACAATGGGGCCAAGGGCACACCCAAAACCAACCACCTTGCAGATACAATGTGGAATTACACAACAACACAGTGAGAGAAGAGAAATGTAGATATCTTTATCATTAATCAATCAAACTCAATACATGCCAGGCTATAAGGCCTTCCTGGTTACGACCATATATATCAGAGTGTATTATAATTTGATCTTCTTACAACAGAGATCTCAGATCTTTAAGATTCTAACATTTGCCTTCTTGCTCTAAGACTTTCTTACCAAACTAAGAATATACAAAAGAATATATACAAGAGTCCAACAAAGTAGTCGGCACTTAAATACAAAGGTGAGACCCAGATTTAGGTCCACACAGATCACCAAGATAGATCCCAGCTATAAAAATTAAATAAGGAAGTCGGCCACCAACACCAATTCCAAAATAAACCAACTTGGCAAAGCAAAATCCAAGCAACAGAGCACTCAGCAAAATAAAAGCTGAGAAATAGCAACAAGCATGACTGAGCAACTCTGCAAGGATGTCAACAAACAAAAGCCAAGTGATAGAGAATAGACTGAACTCAAAGTAAACATATTTTTGGTTGAGTAGGATTGCCAAGGACCCAAGATTCTCCTGCATCAATTCCGGAGGGCATGAACTATCTGCGCCTTCTTAGGCTTCTGAACCTCTGCACTTCGGGCCATCATTTCGGCCAAGGAGAGTAGAACACCTAATGCAATAGTCAGGGCCTTTCTTTTTCTTGATTCCAACAGCCATTGGGGCAGCTAGGGTGGCTTTTTTGTTAAGACTTGGGCATCCACATTCTTTTTAGAATCAGGCGGCATGTTCCCAGAATGTACATTATCATCGGGCTCTTTTTCTTTGTCTTGTTCTTTCTCTTTCTCTTGCTCTTTGAAGGCCTCAGTATTTTCCGCCATGTGGGCATCCTCTCTTTTTATTTCCAGAACTTCTTCTCTGGCATCAATATCACTTGTATCTTTGGGGACTTCCTCATCCCTCTCAACATTAGTTGATCCAACATTTACATTTTCTGGCACTTCCCGGTCATTCTGTTGTTGTTGTTCTTCTGCCCCATTGGCCTCGTCTGCTGGAAAATATTCCTTCATTAGAACATCTTTTGGAGGTGAGTGAGGTCTCTAGCCAAATTTTAATAATGCGGCCACCATTACTACCTCACCAAATGTGCTACGGGGCATTTGGTCACCCAAAGTAACTGAAGGTGTCTAGAGTGTGATGAATGGGGGTACAGTTGATCCCGTGGGTCCGGCTTCCCTAACTATCAGCTTCTCATCTATGGTTTTCCTTGGTGTATCTTTGGTCCCTTGGACTGGTGTCTTCTCCCACTTGGGCTCCTTTTACCTTTCCTCTTAGCTTTCCTATTCTAATGCAGCTTCTTCTTCCGGGACTTCCTTTTCTATGGAGATCTCTCCTTTATCTTAAGCGGCAATCTCTTCAACCATGTGATCAATATCCTCATGCAAATTCATGAGTTCATCCACCCCAAACACATCATCAAAATCATTGTGTGGGGAGGGCTATCAAGATTATCCTCAAGTTCGGGGGAATCTGAACTAACATAAACTAGAGGCATATCTAGTATACCGGGGTTGGTAGCTGCACTTGGAGTGGGGGTCATCTTCTTCTTCTTCTTTCTTAGCAATGGGACCTCGGTCTCCAAAATACTGGTAGACTCCACCTTAGAGAAAGTCTATCTGCTCATCATTGTAGCCAACGACGGGGATCCCTTCAGGATAGAAGATGCCACTGGAGTCACGAGGAGACCAGAGGACATCTGCATGCTTATCTATTGGCTAGCCAACCTTTCTGAATCCATTTGTTTTTGTATTTGTATCATTATGGGGGTTGGGCTTTGGGTAGGTACCTTAGCTGGGGTACCCTCTTTTTCTTTCCCCTTACTTATGCTAGGTCTGGCAGTGGTAGTGGAAGTTGAAGTGGACCTTCAGACAATAGATCCCTTCCAGGTGCTTTTGGGATACACCCAAGAAAAATACTTGTGACTAGCCTCCAAAATAGGGTGGCATGCTCCCTCAATTGTCAAGTCCTCTGGGGTGGCCCAATCCACCAGAGAGAGATCCAACTTGTTTAATCCCTTTCCTTTGTATGCTGGGTCTTCTAGTGGCCCATCATCTGAAAAACCCTCCAGAAGAGTCCGAAGGTCAAGCACCTTCACGAGTCCCTTGGACATCCATGAATGTTGATGGGCCCAGAGATTAAAATTGTCTTGACAGTCCACCCAAAAATATTTAATATCTTCCTTGTGCAGTGGGGATGCCCGAGGAAGTTCCAAGGCAATCTTGCCTAGAGGATCATAATTTTTCCTAGTGTGGTGGAATACCACCATTCCCAGGCTCTTCAACTCACTATCTGCCTCCCTTGTTGTGGTGAGGCTGCACGTATAATTCCCACATGAAACAGGGAATGGGACGTTAATGACCTTCTTAATTGTGAAGAAGGTGTGCAGATCCATGATCTATCGGCAGAACTCCAAAAGAATGATTCGATCCCTGCAATACCGAGGAAGGAGATAGGGTTTCCCAGAGAAGTTGGTCACCCAAATGTAGGTGTGTTGTTGCAACTAAATAAAATAATGGTCATAAGTACTGACCAAGTTCATCGCCTCCTATGATAATCGGTACCCAGAGTCCCGGGAAAGTGTTAGAATATTTTGGTAAATGAAAGCATCATTTACCCTATACAAATTTAGGAAACTGAGTTCCCATTGGAATTGGAGATAATGATCCCATGGTGTTAACTAGCCTGGCCCATTCCCAAGTTCACCTACTGTTCCCAAACCTAGAAAATATGGTCTTTTTTGGGCCAGTCCCCATAGCACGTAAGATGTCATATAGAACTTGGAACTCTAGATGGCGCCCTTCAGTTGCATGTCCACATGATTGGCTATAATAGCTGCCCAGTTGAAGGTCTGGTTTTAGGTGGTGATGCAGTAAATAAAGTAATACATCCACACTGAGAAATCTTAGGCATGGGGCAATCCAAAGATCCTGCATAAAAATATAATGCCCGCTTGAATGGGCTCTTTGAAATCCCCACGGGGAATTTCCAACTTCATCCTTTTATAGTCCCTCTTTCAGGACTTCAGCAACTGGTTATTGAGCTATTATTAGGAGACAATGGAAGCTTCCTCAAACTCCTGTAACGACTTGGCCTAGTTGATGATGATGGACCCCTTAAACTGTGGAATTCCCAGCCCTAGGGAAAAAGTTACTGCATCCAAAGTGACAATCGTTGCTAGATATTGTAACGGCCAGGGATAGGCAAGCAAAATAGTTTGAGTAGGTGCATTGTACAATGTTGCCAATTTAAATATCAATTTTGGTGATTGCACCGAACAAGGAAAGTTTGCAGCCTTAATAATGTCAGAGGTGGCCAAATGAGTGGCAATACTATCTCTGTTGGCCTTCAACCTGTAGATGGCTTGGATTAAGCGTTACATTTCAGCCCAAAGTTTGGGCTCTATGTCTATTATTTCTTGGACTTTGGAATCAACCTTGGATCCCATGAGAATGCCCTCCTTCATGTATTTGGAGGTTAGTGGCAGCTTCGCAAACATCTTTTCAGCCTTGGTTTTTGTGGCCGCCCGAGTGGAGGTAGTCAGTAGCTCCGGGATATCAGGAGGAGTGATCACCTTAGACATTTTGATCACATAATCTAAAACCTGCAAGACCGAAGAGCCATTAATACATGATATAATAATAATAATAATATATGTGGATTTTGAGGAAATCATCACCGCATCGTATCTGTCCAAAAAGCGTTAGCATATATCAAAATCCCAGAGTATTCAAGATAAATATGAGCTAGATTTTGATACACACCCAGGGGCTCTGGGGTATTGAACTAAGTGACAAGGATGGAATGAGAACCCAGGGGCCTCAGCACCCAGAGTCCAAAAGAACTAGTTGTTGCCACGTTGATGTGACCAGTAGGAAGTCATACTCGGCTAACATAGGTTGTCATGTGGCCACATGACAGGAGACATAAATGACATTAATAGTGACAAGTGGGCCGAAATGAGAGAAATTGAATACCATATGGGATGGGGTTTGAATTCCCACTCGTGGGAAATTAATCCCGCCATTAAGATGACATGACATAGGAGAGAGAAATTTGTCATGGCTCAAACCAGTGAGGTGTCGAGTTTGAACCGTGGCAACTCCCTCTCGACGAGCTCGATAAAATGATTCAAAATGTGATAAATCACGATGAGCTCGACAGGATGGAAGGATATACAAGAGGTATACACACTAAAATATAGAGATTCAAGGCATATATACAACATTTACAAAGTATTTACATAATATACAGAACTTACGATGGCACAAAAGCTAACCTATGACAATGTACAATATATACTAGATTACAACTACACAGAAGGCAGACAACCCTCTAGCAGAGCCAACCCACCAACGGGAGGAAAACCAAGAGAAAACAAAGAAAATGAAAACAAAAACAAACGAAAGAAAAAGGAAAACAAAACGAGCACCACAAAAGAGAAGACAGAAAACTAGAGGAATGGAAAACCAGAGAAGGAAAAATGACAACCAACCTAGAAACACAAAAGACGCAGAGAAGATGAACACAGAAAACACTCTACAATAGGTCCACCTTCGAACGATCACTAGAAAACATCGCAAATCAATGTTCAATTAGCTACTAAGCACAGGGAGCAACTCACTGTTTAATCTCCTTAATCACCTCAATATTGCTCTGAATTCTCTAAGTGTTTTAATCACGGTAACTATGAAAATGATAGGTAACTTACATTTCTACCCCTAGGGTAAAAATAGGTTGCACTTTTCTGACAACTCTGGGACAAAAAAATCCTCTGGACTCTGGACCTGGGGATTCTATGCGACCATACCTTCTCGCGGAAGAAGACATAATGATAGAGAATCCTGGAGTCTGGAATCCGACTCTAGAAAGAACAAACAAACTCTGGGACCGAGTGCCGGAGACACGAGGAAGAAAAACAAAAGAAAGACAAACATCGTGGAAGCAAAGCCTGGAGGGAAAACAAACAAAACAAAAGGAAACAAAGAAAGAGCAAAAGCGAAAAGGGGGACCCAACATTTTGCTTACAAAATGTAGGGACGGGTATGTAGGGCATAACATATCTACATGCACATAGATCATTGTTACGTCTTACATTACTTTTTGATGTGTTTGGTATGGTATGGGATAGAGTCGTAGTTACTTTCTTTGGCGAGATCCACATGATAAACTAGTCTCAACCATTGTTTGTTATATTATATGTATGCATATGTTCATCTTTGTGATGACAGGTTTGCAGGTACCAGGCTACGTCTTCCTTGAATTGGCGGGAGTGAGTGTGCCCTATCACAATATCTCATGATAAGGGAGGGGAGATAAATATCAAGCCTAAATCCCTACCCTAAACCCTTATTTTTTCCTAAAAATGAATAAGAATCTTATAGACTATCCTATTGGAATCCATCAAGTGACATGGATTCGTGAGCCTTTTTGTGCATCCTTGTGTGTTTGTTTCAATTGTTTCTCTGTTTCGGTTTTTGTTCTGATTAGATGGGTTTCAGTTGATTTAATGATGCTTTTGGCTTGTTTTATTTAATGAATAATTATGGTAAATATTATTGTTAATTATTTCAACTTTGATAAGGTTAAAACATTGATATATTAAATATATGGCTATTTAATAATTAAATATTAATTAAATACCTATATTTAATTAAGTGATTTGATTATTAAGTCTTAATTTAATAATTGAGATTTAAAAAATATTAAATCCAATAGTTGTAGTTAATTGTGTAAATTGATTATTGAGTATTACTTTAATTTGCATGATTAATTGATTTATTTAAATAGAAATACTCTCATGAATTTTCAATTATGACTTTGTTTTTATATTATAAAGTTGAGTTGTGCAATGTTTTAAGTGAAATTGAAAATAAATGATGTAGGAGCATCTTGGATCATTGGCAATCCTGCACAACCAAAAAGATATTTGTTTTTGTTTAGAAGTTGCTCGGGAAATACTCTACTACTCGGGCTTTGTTTCTCGGTAAAGCTTGTCTGTTGCTCAGGTTCTTTTTCTTGGGCATGCTTATTTCTGTCTCTCGATAATTCTTAGTTCTACTGCTCGGGTCTTGTTTCTCAGGAATGCCTATTTATTCTTTGTTTCCTGGGTTTCTCTTTTGACGCTTGGGTTTTGTTCCCTATTGCTCGGTCATGCTTGCCTCTATTTCTTGGGTTGGTCTTTTGTTGCTCGGTTATGCTCTTACTGACGGTTACTAATTTTCGGTGATCTCCTACCCGAGATGCTTATTTTGGGAGTTGAATCATTGGCCGACTTCTTCATTTAATTTATGTTGCTAAATTGATTTGGGATCTCTCATTGGGATTTGTGTGGACCTAAATTTGGGTCTCTCTTATGGATTTGAGCGCCGAATTCTTTGGTGGACTCTTGTATATATTCTTTTGTATTTTCTTAGTTTAGGTATCATTCTTAGAGAAAGAAGAAAATGTTTAGATATTGAGATTGAAGGTTTGTGATCTTTGTTGTATGAATATCCTATTTTAATTCATTGAATATATGGCTGAAATCGGGAAGGCCTTACAACTCGGCATGTAATGATTTTGATCAAGTTAATATAAAGGATTTCTATTGTTTTCTTCTCTCACTGTGTTGTGTTTTCGTATTGTCTTGGAAATTTGGTTAGGTAGTCAGGAGTGCCCTTGGTCCCTTCTACCTCCCCCTCCTTGCGTTAGGTGGTATCAGAGCATGGTGAGATCTAAGTTCCTTCTTGAAACCCTAACCCTAGTTGGTATTGTTGTGGGGTGGCAGATTGTAATCTGACCTACAATTGTACAGGGATTCAAGATGGTTCATGGGAGAGGAAATGTAGATCCAGGTCTATCAAATATGCTTAGACAGATGGCTTCTAGATTGGAAGTTGTTGAGATAGCCCAACATAGAGAAAGACATTTTGATGATGTTAGTGATGATGAAATTGAAGAGTTTCAAGGTAAAGTTGCACCTGCACCTATGATGAATCAGGAATTAGAGATATTTCTACGAGCTTTAACAAGTTTGAAATCCACACCTTAGTTTAATCCTCCTGAGTATAGTAGAAAATTGGATTATGATGAATTGATAGACTGGATAACAGAGATGGAAAAGTATTTTGAAGATGAGAATGTGGTGGAGGATAAGAAGGTGAAGATTGCAAGGACAAAGTTGAAAGGTCATGCATCCCTATGGTGGGAACATCTACAATTAGATCGGAAGAAGAAAGGTAAAGACAAAATCAAGGTATGGGACAATATGGTAAACAAATTAAAAGGCAAGTTTCTACCTTGTGATTATTAGATTAACCTAATCTAGTGAATGCAAAGTCTAAAGTAGAAAAAAAAATCAGTGAAAGACTACACTGAGGAATTATACAGATTGGACATCAGATCTGGACTTGTTGAAGATGAAGTGGAAAAGGTAGAAAGATACCTGAATGGCTTGATAATTTCCATACAAGATGAAATCAGTTTGGTCAATATGGAAAGCATTGAGGAGGCATACCAATTTTCCCTAAAATCTGAGAAAATGTTGAACATAAGATATGAACAAAGATAAAGAGGCAGAGGAGGTAGATTCCATAGAGGAAGAGGTAGATCTCATGGTGAGAACAGTAGATCTGAACCAGACAAGTCAATTTCAGACACATCTCAAGATAAAGGAAAGATTGAATGGAAAGGTGGAAATTCATATTAAGGAAGAGGTAATTACTCCAGAGGTGGTTATAGCAGAAAAGGATTCCAAATTACTTGTTACAATTGTGGTGAAGAAGAACATAAATATTTTGAATGTACACATGTAAGCAAGAAATAAAGTAGTAGCAGAAATGCATTGGTGCAAGAGGAATCACCCAATGAAGTTGAGAAGGAAGGAAATTTCATGATCCGAAGGATACTATGGAGTGAGAAGGATAAGAAAGATCCGATCAGGAAAAGTTTGTTCAAGACCAAATGTAGAGTTGCAAATTTAGTTTGGAAAGTGATTGTTGACAATGGAAGCTCGAAGAATTTGGCATCTGAGGAAATGGTTACAAATTTGTAGTTGGAGAGGATGAAACATCTAAAACCCTATTAGATCTCATGGATCAAGGATGATCATACATTAATGGTGAGTGAACAATGTTTTGTGAATCTGAAAATTGGAAATTATTATGATAAGGTGTTGTGTGATATTATGCCTATGGATTGTTGTCATATTTTGATGGGTAGACTTTGGAAATATGATAGACATGCTATACATGATGGCAGATTGAATAGATATTCTATTTGGGGTGATGGTAAGAAGAAAGTTTTGTTACCTTTGGTTGAAGAATCTATTGGTGAGATATGTACATCTATGAAAGTTTGTTTGATGGAAGGTAGACAGATTGTTAAAGATTTGAAAAGAAATAATATATGTTATTCTTTGATTCCTAACAAACCAAGTAAGAATACAGAGGATGACATTCTTGCAAAAGTTGGAAATTTACTCACTAGGTACAAGGAGATAATTTTAGATAATGTACCTTATGGTTTTCCACCAATGAGAGATATCAGTCATTGTATGTATCTAATTCCTGGAGCTATTTTTCTGAACAAAGAACCACATCGATTAACACCGACCGAGAATGAAGAGCTTAACAGACAAGTTCATGAATTGTTGAACAAAGGCTTGATCCGAGAAAGTTTGAGTCCATGTGCAGTACTTGGTGTATTGGCACCTAATAAGAATGGAGAATGGAAAATGTGCACTGATTCTAGAGCAATCAATAAGATCATAGTAAAGTATAGGTTTCCTATACCAAGAATGGATGACAATGGATTGTTTGAGTGGAGCAAGATATTTTACAAAAATTGATTTAAAAAGTGGATATCGTCAAATCAAAATCAGAGAAGGAGATGAATGGAAGACTACTTTCAAGACAAAGGAAGGTTTGTATGAGTGGTTGGTTATGGCCTTTGGTTTAACTAATGCACTGAGTACATTTATGAGGTTAATGAATGAAGTTCTGAAGAAATTCTTGAGTAAGTGTGTGATTGTATATTTGGATGATATTCTAATATTTAGTAAGACTAGAGAAGAGCATTTGATGCATATAAGGCAAGTGTTGCGGAGATTAAAAGAAGAAAAGTTGTTGATAAATCTAAAGAATTGTTCCTTCATGAAAGAAGAACTTGTGTATTTAGGCTTTGTGATTTTAGCTGATGGTTTGAAGATGGATCCTAAGAAGGTTGAGGCTATATTGAGTTGGCCTACACCTAAAAATGTTATTGAGGTAACATCATTTCATGGATTGGCGAGTTTTTATAGGAAGTTTATCAGAAATTCTAGTTCTATTTGTAATGCTATGACTGAGATAGTGAGAGGAGACAAAAGAGAATTCAAATGGACACATGGAGTTGGTAAGATTTTTGAAGCTTTGAAGCTGAAGGTTGTTGAATTACCTGTGTTAGCCTTACCTGATTTCAATAAGGTATTTCAAGTTGAATGTGATGCAAGTGGAAGTGCAATTGGAACTGTGTTGACTCAAGAAGGTAGACCTATTGCTTTCTTTAGTGAAAAGTTGAATTATGAAAAAAATAAATATTTTGTCTATGATCAGAAGTTCTATGCTATTGTGCAAGCTATGAAGAAGTGGAGACATTATTTGATTCCAAATGAATTTGTGTTGTATACTGATCATAAGGCTTTACAATATTTGGGTAGTCAAAACAAGTTGAATTAGAGACATATGAAATGGGTAAAGTATTTGTAGAGCTTTACATTTGTGATTAAGCATAAGAGCGGAGTTTCTAATAGAGTTTCTGATGCATTGAGTAGAAGAAGTTTTTTTTTAACTGAAATGAGAATTGAAGTTCTTAGTTTTGATGACATGAAGAATTTGTATGAAAGTGATCCTAATTTTTTAGAGCAGTGGAGAGTGTGCAGAGCACCTAATTCAAATCAATCAAGTAAGTATGAAGATTATTTCATTCAGGAAGATATGTTGTTCAAAGGTATTCAGTTGTGCATACCATGAGGTTAAATGAGAACTAATTTGATTAAAGAGAAACATAGTAGTGGATTGGCTGGACACTTTGGTATTGATAAAATATTGAGTTTGCTAAAGGAGAGGTATTTTTGGCCTTAGTTGTATAAGGATGCTCAGAAATTTGTGAGAAGTTGT
This sequence comes from Thuja plicata, assembly GCA_018584345.1. Classification (NCBI taxonomy): domain Eukaryota; kingdom Viridiplantae; phylum Streptophyta; class Pinopsida; order Cupressales; family Cupressaceae; genus Thuja; species Thuja plicata. Next base: position 3,069,634 of record MU223776.1, read on the forward strand.
GGAGTTTGTCAAGTTGCAAAAGGAGTGAGTCAGAATACTGGTTTGTAAACACCTATTGCTGTTCCTGAGAAACCTTGGAGTGATATTAGCATGGATTTTGTTCTTGGCTTACCTATGATAGCTAGAGGTAATGATTCTATATTTTTTGTTGTTGATAGATTTTCTAAGATGAATTATTTCATACCATGTAAAAAAACATCAGATGCAGTACATATAAAAGATATTTTCTTTATGGAAATTGTCAGATTGCATGGATTACCGAAGAGTATCATCTCTAACCGAGACAGTAACCTTGTCAGCTATTTTTGGAGAAGACTTTGGAAAAAGTTGGATACTGAGTTGAAGTTTAGCTCTACATTTCATCCACAGACTGATGGACAAACAAAGGTTGTAAACTAAAGTTTGGGTAATTTTCTAAGATGCTTAGTTGGAGACACACCAAGCAATTGGGATTTGATGTTCATACAACAGAGATCACAGACCTTTAATCTAAATCCCCCACACCCCATCCCACGGCTCCCAAGGGGAACTACAGGGGCCCGCACGACTGCGGAACCCCGTGCAGCTCCCAAGGGGGAATGCAGGGGCCCGTAGGCCATGTGGCCTATGGTACTCCGAAGGGGAGTCTCCCGTAAGGGAGAGGGAAGGGGGCCCGCGAGGGAGCCCATGGGGCTGTGATCCCATGGGGACCCCCCCCCACTCAGATTTTTATTATAAATTCTTAAAAAAGAAGTTGTTTAATTTATATATTTTTTTTAAAAAAGGTTTTAATTTAAGTTTTAGTTTATTTAATTAATTAAAAGTTGTTTTATTTAAAATTTATTTAAAGTTTAGTTTAAGTAAAAGTTTTTCTTTAAGTTTATTAATGTTATTAATTTTTACTTAGTAATATTAATACTTAATAATTAATATTGTATTATTACTATTTTAATTAATAGTAAATATTAATTAAGAATAATGATTAAATATATAATATTATTATTAATATTAATTCTAGGTATTAATTGTATGTATTAAGTTTGTTTTATTAATTTCCTTGGATAGGGATTATTATGTTGATTAGGAAATGGAGATATTTGATTAGGTTTATATATGTAATCCTGATTTATCTATAGTGATAATTTTGTATGTTTTTAATTGAATGCTTTTATAAATATATGGATATTTCAGTTACTTTTGTTTGTATTTATACATGAACTTTTGTTACGTGAAGTCCCTTAGACAACTGATTGTTTCTGATCAAATTGTGACTCTTATTATGATATGTATGTCATTGCATTCTTTGTGGCTTAATTGGTTTATCACTATGTTCTGATTTGATTCTTCTTGAAATTATGTTTATCATGTCGTGATACGTGTCTAAGTGACTGTTAAAATAGATTGTGGGTTTCTCTCTTTTATAAAAATGTAATGTATCGGGTATCTATTTGGGGAATTAGTTGACCCTTAGGATGTTTTACTAGAGGTTGTGGGCATATTTGTTGTCAATCATATCTATTTGATTACTTGTTGAGAGTGGATGTTCTCTCGTTATGCTTATGACTATTTTGTAATCTCGATCATATGTATTCAACAACTTTTGTAGTTCACGTCATGTAGATAGTTTGGTTGTGTTATTATAGCTATGTGTTTTGGTGATTCGATTTGAGTACCCAACCTATGTTGTAAGCTCATGTTTTATGAACACCTTGGGTGTGTGATTATTATGTTATAATCATTCCTACTACTTTGTAAGGAACTGGATTTGGCTTTCATACTTATGTATTTGAGATCAATGTGTGATCTGTGTGCTAGGTAGTTTATTCAGTTGTATAGTAGGGAGTGGCTTGCAATAAGCATTAGGGCCCACAAGTGGCTGCTAGGATCACTTATTATAATTTATCCTAACAATTGATAACATGAAGACATTAAATAAATCCTAAAATGAATTAATAAGATAATGGTTCCTCACTCATGCCTGAGCACTAGTAAAGGCTTATAAGATGGAGGTTGAGAAGATGCTTTCTTCCCAGAGAGGTATAGTTCTGGCATAGTTTATAGCCTTGTTTGCATGAGGGGTTATTGATACCGCATATGGTCACTTGAGTTTCAGGGTCCATAGAGGCTTCCAAGATGAGACTCAAGGGTTAGACATATGTGATGACACTTCCCTATATGCAACTTAGGTTTCCTATATTTGTTAGTTGTCTCTGGATTAGAGAGTTTGGCCTTTGTTGTAGGGAGTAGATTCCTTATTGTGTTTCAAAAAGCTTCTATGATCTTCCTATGCTTTTCTTTATGATGTATTGTATGTCTTTGATGTTTCCTTCTTGTTGTATACCCATGTGAGTGGGCCTGATGTTATCTCCTCAGCATGGTGGGAGTGGACCTTTGGTTCCATGAGGTCAGGTGGTAGTGATTTTTATTACCATTGAGATCTGACGTTCTTCATCATGCTTGTATGATCCTTGTTGCAGTTCATCCTTCTTATTATTCTTCTAAAGACTTGTTCAGTTTCATGAGTTGTATTCTTGTACCATATGTATATATTGGTGGACATCCTTTCAGAGGATGTGTTGTATTGTTATGTATTATTGCATACCCTGCGACTTGTGCAATGGATGCTAACTCTTTGATTTATACCTTGGGTATCAATTGTATACGTGGTCTTATTATATGAGATGGTTATTATGGATTCAGTTGATATATCTTTTATGATTAGTTCATTATATTTGTTCTTCGTAGATTAGTTTTCTTAAGTAATTCTATGTCAAGGAACCCTCAAGATTTGTAACCTTTGTTGAGTTGTATTTATGTGTGTCTTTTATCTCATTGTGTTGCTTCTGTGTTGTTATCATTATTGTTTGTAAATATTTTAAAAAAAATCCTACTAACTTAGTTGCATGTTTAGGTCGGTTCTCCTGGGTTCCCTGGCGGGGCATTACATAGGCACACTAGCAACATAGAATTTTGGTTGCATGATTTATTCTCTCTTCTCAACACTTACCTCAGCTGCCTTAGAGAAATATCCAATTCCTATAGGTGTAGGCATAGTAGGTTTAGGAGGTGGAGTATTCTAAGGAATATTTCTCATAAGTATTTGATCTAATGCCTTTTGAGTCTCCTCTTAGACTTCCTCATACTTTTTGCCCATAATTTTTACTAATCTTTCTTTAGTTCTCAACAAGGGTTTGCATTCACTAAATATTATTTCTCTCTCTTTTACTGAAACTACTGGTAACATATTCTTAATAGCTTGATTCCTAATAGCCTCATCTTCAATAAGTTCTAGCTAATTCTTATCTCTAGATTACCATATAGTTCCTTAGGTATACTTCCCTCTATCTCTAGTAGATTCTTCTTGAAAATAAGTAAATGATTTACCACTATGTATTCAATCTTTTGTTTATCAGATTCCTCATACCTGTCATAGTATTTGTTCATTGAAACAAGATTTCCTTTCTCAATAGATCTCTTCTCCAACATCTTCAAATTAGGCTTCCATACATGTCTGTCACTTGTGCTCTCTTTTTCGGATTTCTTCTCTTCTCCTTCAATACTCTGTTCTTTAGGAGGTTAATCCAGTTTAGTGGATCTTGTGTTTCTCCAAGGTAAAAGCTTTACTGTCTCTTCCTATAGTGTCTTCTATGAAGGCATTATATTTTTCCATTAGTATACTTAGAGAAAAACATGATCTGCACCATTGGTTTACCCTACACCAATAGACAGGGCAAAACACTATCCAACACCAATGTTACCCGACAAACACTGTTAAGTGTTATCCGATGACAAAAAGGTAAAAGAAACCTAAAGAGTAACAATAGTGCTACCCGATGGAACATAAAAGAGAGGAACCTGATAGATACAGGGAACCCGATGAATAGTTTAGTCAAGGAATGCCGACAGACTTCAATTCCAAACCGATGACCAAGAACCGACAGTCAGTTACATACCACAAAAAGTGGATCTGACTTTCCACATCAGATAAATCACTAAAGTTGTATTTATAGCTTCTTTATTTTCTTTTAAATTCATTATGTGCAGATGAAGCAATGTATTTACTATTTTTTTAATTATTTTTATTGTTTTAAAACATGCAAACTAAAGATTAAGGTCAAGTTGTAAACCTTGGATCTGAGAGTTAACATTGTAATGCGTGAATTCCAAGATAGGTCAAATACTTGTATAAATAGGTGCTCAATCCATTGAGAATTGTTGTTGATCAATGAAGATAGTAGCCATGGAGAGAAACTAGAGACCAAACAGAGAATTCACACAAAAGGACACAAACAAAATCAAATCAATTTTCAAGAACAAAACAGAGGCTACCGACAAGCAGAGAAAAGGTATTCATCAATCATTTAAGGTGATATAATTATTGTAAGAGCTTTAATGGATCTTTAAATCAACAATAGTAGATTGCATACAGTCAGGTCAACATTTGTACTCATTCTAACAAGTGTGGTACACTAATGAAATCCTTTCAAGAAAGGTGGGCTTAACCGTCCTATTGTAAATCTCATAACTGAGTGCACACTTAAATCAGTGTTGCTAAAGCTCTTAACAGAGTATATATTAACAAGTCTCCACCTTAATTCTCCTAACAGGGTAGATCATCAGAAGTGATCAAAATGTAATCCTTAACTGGCTCCCTTCCATTCTACAGATAGTGAAGTTTTGTGGGTGTCATCCCTACCACAGTTTTTACTTCCTAACAAGATTTTTCTGTGATACCATGTCTTGTGTTATGTGTTTATCATTTTCATGAATTTTTCTATGACTGTTGAAAAGTATTAAGGATTGTGAACAACAATACATGCATAAGAAAGAATAACAGTAATGGTTGGTAATACAGAATTGAATGATTACTAATGATAAATAAAGAAAGGTGTTAAAAAATTTAGAGGTATTGATTCACCCCTCCCCTCTCAGTACTACTTCCCATTAATTCCAACAATTAGTATTAGAGAAAAGTCTCTTCTTGGAAAGCTTAAAGGCTTAAGAGTAAAGATCATACAATGGAGAAATACAAACTTGATAAGAATATTGAGAACAAAAAGCTTGAGATATAGATGTTCAATGAACAGTATAAAGAAGCTAGAATCAAGATGAGAGAGCTGATGGATGAGAGAAAAGGTATGGCTACCCGGAACAATGAAAAATACTATCAAGAAGAAGAGACTTCAGATTTCTTTGAATCTTTAGGATCAAATGCAAGTAATACATCAGATACATCAGAAGAGAACATCACAAATATAAAGGAGATAAATCAACATCTAAAAAAGAAAATAAAGATGATGTAAATCGGTCAAGAGACCTAGATGGTAAGAATGATTGATGTGATGAGTTCTGCCAGACAAGCTAAAATAGAAAGGACACTTGCTATTGATGACAGAAGGAATATTATAGAGAAACTACAAGAAAAGGAAATAGAAATTCAAAGACATGCTGAGCATCACCATGATCTCACAAATCATATTATCCTTATGACTCAAGAAGAAAACAAAATAAATGTGGAACTCATTGAAAGAATATAGATTATCGGTGAACTAAGAGAATAAAATGAAAAGTTAAAACATGAGGTTAGAATTCAGCAACAACATAATGAGATTATCAGAAAGGCTGAAGAAAGAAATAAAAGAATGGATGACTTTCTTGAAGGACAACAAAGAGTCAACAACAACAACAGTATAGGCTTTACCGAAAATGGAGAATCATCAAACCCAAAGAATGTCTATGAAAATCCAAGACCAAGAAAGCTGACATGCCAGCACTATGGAAAGCAAGAGCACACATCAAATTTATGTAGAGGTAAAATGAAAGGTACTCCTAAATCTACACCTACATCTTCATTCATAGGATTCTAATATAAATGTAACAAGAAAGGACATAAGGCTCATGAATGTAAGAATAAGATAGAACAGCCAAAGAATGAAACCTACATGGACAAATACTATCCTACATGCAAGATGAATGGGCACACATCTGAAGAATGCTGGAAAAAGAAAAGGCAAGCATGGAAGCCAAAAGGTAAAGAAGTTCCTTGTCAACCAAAGAGAATCAGTAATCAATATGTATGGGATTACAACTCCTGGACAAACTATACAGCATGTGGAAGATATGGTCACATTGCTGCAAACTGCATGAGAGCATGGACCAAAAGGTCTAGAGGCTGGTCAAACCCTGGAATGGCATGCTTACATTGTCATAAAGTTGGTCATCTCAAGAAAGATTGCAAGGATCGATTGACAGAAACAAGCACATATCCCAATGGAAACACCATTGAAGATATCCAAAGAGAAAGAGACAAAATATGGATAAAAGCTTCAAGCAATGATGAAGCTAGACCAAGCAATGCAAATGGTGACACCCCATCCAATGGATCTGGTGACACCACCAACCCCACTTGAGCTAAACAAGTAAGTATGGAACTACACTATACCAAGTTATATTTTGCATCAGTTCCATTATACAAACTAATAGATATTCAAAATCTGCATGAACCAAAGATGCATATTACTTTACTTGTTACAAATCTAAGAATGCAACACCATCGGTAAACACTTACCGAAAATCATCAGTGAACATAATAATGAGTTGTTTACTCTTACCATAAATTTTTGGTCAACTAGTAAAAATGCTAAATTACCAATGTAACCTGACGCCCGTCGGTAAGAAAGTAAAGTTCAGAAGTTGTCATGATAGAATATCGATATCTGTTAGTAAAAGTGAAATGGTTAACAATTTCCCAAATGCATCATGTCTTCACCGATGATGATTTGAAATGTCCTCTCGATGAAACCCGTCTTCATGTCTCGATGAGTCATTGAGAATTTATTGCAAAGACTTAGGTCAAAAATTCTATAAATAGTCAATGGGACAACTTCATTTTTCACCCGTGATTTGAAGAGAAAGAAGAGCGAAAGCCAAGCAATCAAAGAGTAGAAAGTAGAAGCATCCCCAGATCGATTCAACACATAGCAAACAGATCTTTCATCACTATTGTGAATTGAAGTAAGTACCAAAGGCACCGAAAGATCTCTGTCATTATTTTATCAAGAAAGCCCTAATTTTGAGAATACCCTAAAAACTTGAAATACAATGGCAACCACCTCAAGAACCGCTAAGATGAAGAATGATAAGAGGAATATGGTGAAACTAATCAAGAACAATACTTGTGTAAAACCAAAGTGTAAAATCTTCCTAGAAATTGCATCAAAACCCGATGAAGCCTGCACGCTTTCAAAAATTATACCTAGGGTTTTGCTCATAGAAGACGTTAGGTCTTATATTCACTGCAAGATTGAAGAGATAGGTGATCTTGAAATGGATGAAGCTTTTAAGAAGCTGTGTGATGCTGAAGGAAACATAAAGGAAGAGCATAAACACTTGGAGATCAAAGGGTTGACTAATGCCCTACATTTCCCAAGGGAATTCAAAACAGAATGGATAAGGGTAGTCTTGAGAAAAATGCATGACAACAAGCTATGGGTAGACCAACCCAATAAAATAACCACGAATGTTCTTCACGCTATCACTAGTTATCTGATAACCAGCAAGCCTAGGGCATACAAGCATCCATCCATGAAATAAGTTGAAAAAATCACCAATGCAGAAGGAGAAAATAGAGGTCTCAAAGTGAAAACAATCACCGACAAAGAGATAAAATTTGGTGCATGTGTTATTGGGTATAAAATCTTTCAGGCTAGTAGACTAAACAACATTTATACAAAAACAGTAAGCACAGCTTACAAGATAGTAACAAAAGGAATTTAGATGGATCTGTGTGAGATCCTATTAAAATAACTTGATGAGAACATGATCAAAAGCAGCTCTGCAAAGACCAACACATGTAAGTTTGGATCACTTATCATGTGTATATTTTTCTATTTTCAAGAATAATTTCCTTCAGTAGGAAAATTTTTATGGGACACTACCAAACCGGTAACCCAATAGATTAGTGAACTGATTAAGTTACTATGAGACACTTTTGAGTCTGTTATGTCTGCATTCTTCCTTGACTTCAAGGAAAAGATGATGGAAAGAACTAGGATTCCTGAACAGCTAGTTGAAAAACATAAAGATGAGATATGTTTTATGGTAGACATGGATTACACACATATCAAACTGATTATACCAAGAATAGCTTGGTTAGCACCATTAGACTATGAGATCAATATTGATCAAGCTACAAGTGCAATTGAGGCACTAATCAATGAGCCCATTGATAAGAAACACCCAAGGTTTGAAACATATGAAGAGGCCAAATCTAAGATAAAATAAGGCCTGGAAGTCAAGAAAACTATAAACAAAAAGGACAAAATGGTTAAGAATCTCAAGAATATTCTATCGGTTATAGAGGAAGAATGAGATCAACAAGAGGAAACTGATGAACAGGGCACCATCGGTGAAGAACAAGAAGAAAATAAATGAGATACAGAGGTGATTGAATCTGATACACCTCCATCTCCACCTCCTAAAAAGAAGCAAAGAATAAGGATTCAAACTGTTGCAACCGATACCACACCGCTTAAGAAAGGTCAAGTAAGGACCTATATGAGGAAGTAGCCAGCTAAAAGAACTAGACAACTATTGGAATACAATCACCACTGAGAGGGGGGGGGTGAATCAGTGGTTACTTAAAACTTGTTCTTTTCAAACTTTTACAATTATAACATATGCTTATGAAACATGAACAAAAGAAGCAAAAGAACAAAGTGAATAATGTTTATAGTGGAAAACCCCTTAGGGTAAAAAACCACTTTGAATCTTAAATTTTATTGTCCTCTTGGGAAAATCTTTTAGAGCTACAACTCTAGGAAGCACCAACACCCTGTTTTAGAAACACCGATTTCAAGGAACACCAATCCCTTACACCTGAAGCACCAACTTCCAAATTGAATAAATGAGATACAAAATCAGAGGATCATCTCTGTTACAATACAAATCACAAGTCAAGATTTCAACTCCAAGTTGAAAACATAGAGCAAGATATAGTTCTCTTCT
>MU223776.1:3084644-3112999 GCA_018584345.1 Thuja plicata
AAAGAAGTACTAAAGAAACACTCAAGTAAATTTGTAGCCAAAATAAGGGCATACAAAGTACTAGAGAACAAGTTTATCAAACTGGATTCAATGACAGAAGCTAAATGGAGACAACTCCTAGATCTACCGACAGAGTCAACAAGTGGTGAGAAACAATTACTTCTCACCAACATGCCTCATAGAGAGGAGGAGTCAGAAAATGCAAGTCCTCAGCATATTTCTCTGGACAATACTAAGAGTGATAATGAGCCTATTAACGTAGACACATTCATGGTTGATAATATCCAAGATATCACTAACTATGATTCTGACAATGATCAAAAGAAGAAAGATGATGTAATATTTATCACAATTAAGGATCAAGAACAACAACAAAGCTTGAAGACATCAGATCATACAATAACTGATGTTGCTAATGAGACAGTGCAGGACACTTCGATCATGCACTCAAAAGTACAAGACCCTGCAGAAGATATACAAAAAGATGAGGATGTCACTGCTAACAAGGCTCTAACCGACGAGCAGGACACCACTATTACCAAAGCCCAAGATACAACTCAAAGTAACATGCCTATCTTAATGAAGGCAATAAACATACTACACGGCAATGATGGATCTACTGAAAAGGAAACAAGCACACCCGAGGGCAAGGGTGATGGAGAATCCAAAGAAACCACTGATACAACTGCAGAGCAAGCTACAATTGATGATTAGAAAGATACTTCCACTGATCTAAATAAGAAAGAAAATCAAAAGGAAACAGGGGACAAACCAATAGAGAAAGGTGAAGAAGGAAAGAAAGATGAGCTGGAGAAGAAATCAGGAGCACATTCTGTAGAAACACCCAAAGTGAATAAAGAGATGTCTTCACATAACTGACAGGTGCCCATTGAGTAGAAGACACAAGATACATCCTCTAAAAAACCTTCACCAAGTAATTTAGAATGGAAAAATGAACTAGCTATGGTATTTCATACATCTGCATCCCCTCAAATCTCAAAGAGGAAGAAAGGAAAGAATAAGAATCCAGTAACTCTGGTTGAAATAATTGAGATTCCAGTCTGTGATCCAAGAACATTGGATCCAACTGCATTGAAAAAATATGCTAAGCTCTGTGAAAGAAAATCTATTCAAGACAAACTGAAGAGAGCAGCAAATGAGGCCAAGGTACTGGAAGTAGCAAGAAATATACTTCAACAGATAGTACCAGACATAGATATTGATCAAAAAGCTCCAATGCTTGATCAACTAGTCATACTCACAGATGCAATAACATATCAAAATACTAATGCTGAGAAGGTTATGGAAGAGAGACTTGAACAAAATTATGAGTTCAAGCTAGCAGAGAAAATAATCCAGGAAGTGGCACTGAAAAAGGTCAAGCTATCTGAATTGGTAAGTACAATTGATCCAATTCTATCAGAAGTTGTTACCTTAATAAAGATCTTGTGCACTTTAGATCAACTCACTCAGGAGTATACCGACAAGATAGAAAAAATAGATGTTGATCTTAAGTCCAGTGCACAGAGTCTAACCAACACAGAAGAAGCACTTAAATTGCACAATGAAAAAATCATATGGGCTAGAAAATAGAGATAGGACATGCAGTTTGCAGAGATGAAGTACAGAGATGAGGTAAACAAGCTCCAAGTTAATATCTTACTAACACTTACACTCCTGCAACAACATATGACATAGGAAAACACCCTAATTGCCACCCCAGAAATGTTTGTCCTCGAAAACATTTATGATATGCACGCAAGGCTAGAGTTGCAACACATGGCACTAGAACAGCTGAAAGAACAATGAGAGAAACTGCTTGAAGATATCAAAACAACCCATTCTAACATATTTGACACATTGTAAGTTGCACATTTTTGTCACAATTTTTGCATACTATAAGCTGTACATTTTTGTCATCAGTATCAAAGAAGGGGGAATTTGATATGCTCACTCACCTCAGTCAAAACGAGGAAAACATATGTATAATAAAAGAAAGGGGAAATAATGTACATATAGAGAATAAATAATATACATGTACATATACATATACTATACTAGTGCACACAGTTAGGGGGGGTCATATTATGACAAGGATATAAACATGGTGTATACATACTAAAGGAGTTTAGTATTATGCACATATCAGTTTTTGATACTAATGTCAAAGGGGAGATTGAAGGCACTATATTTTTCCATTAGTATACTTAGAGAAAAACATGATCTGCACCATCGGTTTACTCTACACCGACAGACAGGGCACAACACTATTTGACGCCAATGTTACCCGACAAACATTGTTAAGTGTTATCCGATGACAAAAAGGTAAAAGAAACCTGACGAGTAACAACAGTGTTACCCGACAAAATAGAAAAGAGAGGAACCCAAAAAATATAGGGAACCCGATGAATAGTTCAGTCAAGGAACACCAACAGACTTCAAGTCCAAACTGACGACCAAGAACCAACAGTCAATTACATCCCACAAAAAGTGGATCTGACTTTCCACGTCAGATAAATCACTGAAGTTGTATTTATAGCTTCTTGATTTGCTTTTAAATCCATTATGTGCGAACGAAGCAATGTATTTACTATTGTTTTAATTAGTTTTACTATTTTAAAACATGCAAAATAAAGATCAAGGTCAAGTTGTAAACCTTGGATCTAAGAGTTAGCATTGTAATGTGTGAATTCCAAGATAGGTCAAAATACTTGTATAAATAGGTGTTCAATCCATTGAGAATTGTTGTTGATCAATGAAGATAGTAGCAACGGAGAGAAACTAGAGACCAGATAGAGAATTCATGCAGAAGGACACAAACTGAATCAAATCAATTTTCAAGAATAGAATAGAGGCTACCTACAAGCAAAGAAAAGGTATTCATCAATCACTTAAGGTGATATTATTATTGTAAGAGCTTTAATGGATCTATAAATCAGCAATAGTAGATTGCATACAGTCAAGTCAATATTTGTACTCATTCTAAAAAGTGTGGTACACTAATAAAATCCTTTCAAGAAAGGTGGGCTTAATTGTCCTATTGTAAATCTCATAACTGAGTGCACACTTAAATCAGTGTTGCTAAAGCTCTTAACATAGTAGATATTAATAGGTCTCCACCTTAATACTCCTAACAGGGTAGATCATCAGAAGTGATCAAATTGTAAGCCTTAATCGGCTCCCTTCCATTTTGCAGATAGTGAAGTTTTGTGGGTGCCATCCCCACCGCATTTTTTACTTCCTAACAGGAGTTTTCTGCGATACCATATCTTGTGTTATGTGTTTATCATTTTCATGAATGTTTCTATGACTGTTGAAAAGTATTAAAGATTGTGAAAAACAATACATGCATAAGAAAGAATAACAATAATGGTTGGTAATACAGAATTGAATGATTACTAATGATAAATAAAGAAAGGTGTTAAAAGTTTTAGAGGTACTGATTCACCCCTCCCCTCTCAATACTACTTCCCATTAATTCCAACATTTTGTGGTGGTGAAGGGGTGGTTACATCAATTATTGTAGAAGGTGGACTAGCTACTTGCACAACTTTTGGAGGTGGAAGGGCTGCAGTAGTAGTACTTGCCAACCTAGAATATCTCTCTACTATCTTCTTCCTTACTTCTCTCATCTCTTCTTTGGTTAAACCCGCCTTAGCTCCATAGTCATCAATAATGTTTTCTACTTTTATTTTCCTCATAGATCTAGTCTTCTCTTCTCTAAATTTAGCTAATTTTTCTTCATATGTACCCCATGTCTCCTCAGATGTATCAACTTCAGATGCCATAACATGTTCACTATGCATAGTTAAAAATTTTGAACTGACTTTATATCCCATAGGGTAACACCATTTATTTCTAGGTACAACTGCCTCAAAACATACACAATCAATTTCAACCATGAAACAAATTGTATCCTTGTATTTCTCAACTAACTCTTTAGGAATTTTGAATCTTTCTTTCATTTGCCTTTGAATAATCTTGATCATGCCAAATAGTTCACCATCAACCCATGTGTTATTTTTCCTTTGGTAGCTTTGTGATGTCTGAATACCAATGGGTATCCCTTCTCTCCATGTTCTAGGGTGCATGCCTGGAAAATTATGCTCAATGTGGATATACATATGAACTAGGAGTGAGCTAAATCTAAAAGTCTTAGATTTATCCTTCTTAATTAGCTTTACATTCTCCAAAAAAATTTGTTCCAGAACCTCGCATAGGTTATATTTAGTGTTTTCCTTTACCAACTTGTAAGCCATCATAATAACTCCTGTAGAAACTGAATTAGGTCTACTGCTGTAGTAAAATTTGTATCCAAGTATCATCGCAATCAGTCTGACATCCTGTAGGAAAATATCATTCATTGTCATAGCTTGCCTGTTCCATTTAGAATGTGTTAGGGTTTCAACTTGTTTCTTTATGTGCTTCTTAGCCACGGGGACAATTCTATTGTTCTCTAACCCAGTAATATCATGAATCAATTGACTACAAATCTTTACAATTTCCTCTCCTATCTAGATGAATTGATCATGAACTCTACTAAGATAGTTTTTTAACCATTCATATTCCTTGAATTCAAATAGATACAATATTTTCATAATGCTCAGATCGTCTATGTGTTTGAATTCATCCTTTATTTTACCATCATCAGTCATGTATTCCATTTTAGTATAAATCTCATCAACACCCAATATATCATACTTGCAATGAATATAAGACCTAATATCCTCTACATGCAAGATGTCATACAGTGTCTTGGAAAATGCTCCTTCAGGACTGTCTTCACAAGACTTAAATGGATGTTTCTAGAATTTGTATCTAGGTCGATCTACAACATCATAAATCAAAGGTGCATCCATAACTTCTGTATGATTAGATGATGTAAATACCTTAATCACGTTGAATTATGAATTCCCACTTTGATCGATCACACAATATAGTTGTTAGATAGTTTGATACTCTCTTATCTCTATTCTCCTTTGGTCGCTGCTCTTCAAATAGTGAAGAAATAGGTATCTCAGATGTCCTTTATTCATCATTGAGTGTAAAATTCAAATTACCCAATATAATTAACATCGTATAGTGTCTAGTCAATCACAAATCTCATTATCATAGAATATGCATCATCTGATGTTGCGCTCTTAGATATAAGTTCTATGATGCCTACACATATCACAACTAAGCTCGCTGGAGCTTACTCCTGAAAATCAGGGGCTGGATATATTTTGATATTTTCATCTAATGCTCCCCCTAAGGCCATGCTTGGCCATTTAGGTTGATTCTACTTTGTTAGCATTAGGTGAAGATCCAGTAGTATCTATTGTCTCTCCCTGAACCAATAAATCATTAGACTCTTTGACTCTCCATACCTAACCACTGTTGTTATCTTCTTCTTTCTTGAAAAAGTTGTCAAAATCACTCTTGTATTCTGGAAGACTCTTACCAGTATCACTGTCATTCTTCTTTGTATCCATAGGAGGTGGTACTCTTCTATTATTTACTCCACTATACCTGCAAAACTTTTCTACATGACCTAGATTGTTACATTTGTAGCATATATGAGGTCTTCTATTATAATTAACTTGTAACTTACAATTCCTTGAAATGTGTCCAAGGTTATTACATTTGTAACATGTTATCTTGTTGGAAATTTGACACTCAGGGTCGATATGACTAATTTTGTGTTTCATTATGGCAAAAAAGTCATATGAAGTTTTGACAAGTAAAGTTCACAAACTATGAAGATCAAAATTTGGCTAAGTATAGAAAACAGAATAGAACAGAGATATGTAGTTGATCAGTGCACCTGTGCATGTGTGTATGATCAAATTAGAGTATGTTCCTTTATACTTAAGCTTTATGATATGTTATTAAGATTAGTCCATACACGCATGGTAAGATATGTTAGTACGGAGAAGTTACAACAAGTTCAAGTGCCACTAGCAATTGAGAAAATAGACCATGAAGCCGACTTCAGATTTTGATTAACGTATAATATTTTGTTTTGTAATAGCCATGCACCTATTGTAATATGTTTATAATTATGTATTTAACACTCATGTAAACACGCTTAAGCCAATTCATTTGGAAGTGTTGTGTATGTTTATTTTGGGCCGACTAAGGTCTTGTTTTTGGTCGCGTCTATTCGGGCATGTATATATACTTAACATGCAATTTTGTAATAAGTGTGAGAGTGGAAAATATGAAGAAAAGATATCCAGAAGAGAAGTACAACCAAATTAGTATGAGATATAGCTCTTTGAGATATTAGAGCATCAACGCATAAATGGAACTGATCATACAAAAGTGTTAGAACAATAGTTTATCTTTTGATATAGTGTATATCTATTATCTAAAGGTTGTATCCTTCATCCTATTGGGCAGTGAGCTCTGGAAGTAAGAAATTTACCTTTAACAAGGTTTCGTAAAGACTCCTAATAGGGTCATTGTACTTTCATTGTAAAGACTTCTCCTAACAGGGCAAAGGAACTCTAACAAGTTCATAAGACTAAGACTAGTACAATCATTTGTGGGTACTAATTCCCACCAGGGTTTTCCTCTGATCAAGGTTTCCCCATAAACATATCTTGTGTTATGTTTCATTTGTTATCTATTTGATTTAAGTTTCAATTTGGTGAAATAAAGATAATTTAGAAACACTGATTCACTCCCCCGCCCTCTCAGTGTTTCTAACAGATCTTAGTTGTTGATTCTACTCTGGTGTAATCTTGTTTGTATCTAGATTGATCAGGTTTTCTGCATAATTCTTTCTTGTACCTATATACATTGTAATTAAAACAATAACTAGAAAAATATTTGAAAGGATTATTACCTTTGCAATCGCTCTTCATGTGTCCAAACTTGTTACATCCATAACATCTACCTCTGAAGGGTCTGATATGTTCTTTAGGTTATTCAAGAATAGGTTTTTCTCCATCAATCTTCGCATCAGATTTTTCTTCTTGATTCTTAGAACATTCAACTTAAATGAAGCCAATACCAGTCATATCACCTTTCGGTTTCTATCTGTCTCTATACTCATCAATCAATTCACTTCTCATGTGAAGTTTCTCAATATGTTTCTTTTCTTCAAAAAGTTCACCTTTTATGATCTGATTATATTTCTCTAATTCCATATACATGTACTTTTAATGATCAAGGTCAATCTTCATTTGTCCCATCAGAATATTAGCATCCTTCAAAGCTTCTTCAATCTTGTTCATAGCATCCTTTTCTTGTTGAATCTCTTTAGCCATTGCTTCATTATTAAGCTTCAGAGTATCATTCTCTTGTTCAAGTTGCTTTATTTGATCTGAATTATCATTGTCTAAATCCTCTTTTATCTCAACCAAAAGATCTTGTCTTTGATTTCTGGAAAGTTCAAGTTTATCCTTTAGTTTCTTGATGAATCCCTCGGCTCTTCTTAAATTGAATCTCAAGTCACCATTTTATAATTTTTCTTTATCAAGGTCTTCAAGTGCTTCTTCAAAGTTCTCTTGCAAATTTTTGAATCCATTCTAATCTCCCTTAAGCTATTAGACTTTCTCTCCAAGGGCCAATAGCTCTGATACCAATTGTTAGGATTGAGTGATACTGAGAGGGGGGTGAATCAGTATTACAACACTTTAAATTAAACTTAAACCAATTGCAAATAAACCATAAGCTTACTGAAATGAAAAGAACATAACAAAATAACACATAACTCATAACTCATAACACCAAATTTTGGTGTCGGGGAAACCATGGCCAAGGAAAAACCCCAGTGGGGATGGTACCCACAAGCATGCACTAAAGTATAATGTCCATGCTAGGAGACCTAGCCCTGTTAGGAGCTGAATATTACATAGTACATTTCATTTTTAAAGGAATAACAAACCTATTAAAGGTATACAACACCTTTTTAGGGGCCAACTGAGTTTACAACTCTTACAACAAAAAATTTTGTTACAAAGTGTTCTCAGTAATGAACAAAACAGGCATCTTCAATGCTTAGATAGTTCTAGACATAGCTCTTCAATGATCTCTGTCAACCTCTTCTCTCACATTTATCATTCGCATACATACATATCCTTTCTTTTTTCATATTGTCTCTTCTCTTTACAAAAATTTGACGCTCTTACATAACCAAAATGTAAGTTATCCAAAATCATAATCCAACTTATCTGGTCAAGAGTCCATGACATACTCCTTAAATCATCGCTATGTGTTCAACTGCTCTATTACATTATTCAGTTGTCTGCACATGTCTTCAAATCACTCTAACTCTCTGTAATCATCACCAAAACCAAATTGATCTTAGGTGGAGGTCATACATACTCCATAGTATCTTCCACTAATCTCGCTAGTCATAAAACATTGTACTTGATCTTTGCTATCCAAAACAATAATTATACTCTGTATTTATGCTTCTGTACTTAGTCATTTTGAAGACTAAATCTCCAAAACTGAACTTCATTCCAATCGATCAATATATCAGATGTGTTGCCATAAATGAAAACCCATAAGTGTCTCATACCATACCAAAAACATCACTTTCCAACATAAATGACCTCATACAAAGATTCACATGAATAATTTTTGGCCCCTACACAATTCTTCATAAATTTGGTTGGAATTCTTATGAAATAACATTGCCACCCACACTCTCTATTTCTCGTATTTTTAATATTTTTGACTTAACAATTTTAGAGAAAATGCAGGTATTGCAGGTGAACAAGCAGATAGAAATGAATAAAAAGGTGACTGGATTCATGATCTACGCCCCAGTCAGCCTCTCCTTTTAGAAAAGATTCTTCAATCAAAGATTCTCAAGAAGACTAGAAAGAATACCTACTTGTAGTACTTATTGAAATGGAAAGGACTTCCAGATATTAATGTCACATGGATGACTGAACAAGACATTCTCAAGCATGGTTTCACTATAGACCAACTCACCTCAAGTGGAAACTTGAGTTATTTTTCACCTGGGGAGTATGGTGTAGGAGCCCCAACATCCTAAAGGCATTTTCAACATGTCCTAAACATCTAGGACATTTTTTTAATAATGATCCATTTGTAAGACCTAGTGCCAAGATTTGGTCCTTATGAACCACTTGGTCAACTATGGTCAAAGGATCTATAAATTTAGAATCTGAGTTATTTTAGAGTTTTAGGTGTTCATTAAATAGGTTTGGTCCATTTTTGACCCCAAGGCAAGTGAACAATCAACAATTGTTCAATTTGTGCAAAATAAGCAAAAATGCAACATTTACATAAAAAATTTGCATAGCAACATTTTGCCGACAGGACAACTTTTAAAAGTTGGTTGTAAACCTTCCTCCCACCGAATTATCTTTTGAAATTTTGTTGTAACCATTGGATTAACTCCTCAAATAGCCCTCACAGGTGAGTGGAGGAGAGATGATGATAAGTAATGTAATTTTTGCAAACAATCAATAAAATAGAACCATTTTCCTGCAAACAGTCAGTTGTTCTAGATCTGTACAGCCTCGTACGGACTCAAAGTGGAAGAAAAATGATGGATTGTTGAAGCCTATTTAATTACCATAATTTTTATTTTTTTTGAGGCTTTGATTCATTGTATAATGTGAGCTATTGTAAATTTTGTAATAACTGTCTAAAACCCTAAACACCTAGGGTTTCCCCGAATAAACAACCAGTTCTCCTCATTCCAACATGAGAGAAATATGAGGGTTGGTGAAATGAGGGGGATGTGTATGTGTTCTGAGTTTCCAAAGATACTTTGTAGGTTGGTGGTTGAAGGAAAGAGTTTGAACTTATTCTTGGTCGACATCAGTGAACAGTAAAGATACTTGATGACGGAGGCCTGTTGGGGTTGCATCAAGCACTCATATTGAATATTTGGGATACATTTGACATGGAGATGTTGGAAAGTGATCAATTTTGTGTAAATTTTATTTACTTTTTGGTTGTCATTTATGGAAACACATATGGTTTTCAGACTGATTCCAAAAAAGATAAGTTTTGGTGATTTAGAAATCGACTAAGTATAGATGCAGAGATACAGAAGTGTTTTGGGTGTCGAAGATCGAGATCGATGATTTAGGGAAAGAGAGATTAGAGGAAGACAGTATGGGGTATGTATGACCTCGACCTAAGATCTATTTTTTTTTGGTTAAGTCTATGGTGAGTTAGATAAAATTGAGGACAGGTAGACTGTAGCTAAACAATGAAATAGAGAAGTTTGACAGTAGCGAAGAATGAGGGAGTATGGCTTGGAGTCCAGACAATCAAAGTTGTATTTTGGTTGTTGATAACCTCCACATTGAATATGCAAGAGTGACGACTATGCATTTAGTGTTTACTATATTAAATGTATTTTTTATTGAAGGTCGACTTAGTAATATTTTTAATATTCATACTAAGAGTCGACTTTGTAAAGTTGTGAGATATATATGTAAGATATTTTTGATAAAGATAGTATGCATGTAAGTTGGACAGTTGGATGAGTTGTTGAGTGAATAGAAGAGCAGAGAATGGAAAAGATCATTGAAGAACTATAAAGGAACTATCTAAGCACCAGTGTTGCTTGTTTTTGTTCGTGACTGAGAACACTCTGTAAAATAAATTATATTGTAAGAGTTGTAAACTTAGTTGGCCCCTAACAGGGTTTTGTGAACCTTTATTAGGGTTGTTATTCCTCTAACAAGGAAATGTACTATGTAATATTCATCTCCTAACAGATCTAGGTCTCCTTATAGAGACATTATACTTTAGTGCATGCTTGTGGGTACCATCCCCACCGGGGTTTTCCCTTGGCCAAGGTTTCCTCGAAAACAAAATATGGTGTTATGAGTATTGTATCATTTTCTTATGTTATTTTCTTTACTGCAAGTTTATGGTTGATATTTAAATGGTTGAATAATTTAATAAAGTTCTATAATACTGATTCACCCCCCCTCTCAGTATTATCCAATCCTAACAATTGGTATTAGAGCTTTTGGCCCTTGGAGAGAAAGTCTAATAGCTTGAGGGAGATCAGAATGGATTTGGACAGTTTGCAAGAAAACTTTGATGCTGCACTTGAAGACCTTGATAAAGCAAAACAAGAGAGTGGAGAATTTAAATTCAACATGTGTAGAGCTGAGAAATTCATAAAGAAACTCAAAGATCAACTTGAGCTTTCTAGAAATCAAAGAAAAGATCTTGTGGTTCAAATAAAAGAGGATTCAGATGAAGATAGTTTAGATAAGGTGAAGCAACTAAAAGAAGAGAATGAAACTTTGAAACTTGAAAATGAGACTATGGCTAAAGAAATACAGGTACAAAAGGATTCAAAGAAGAAAGTTGAAGAAGCTTTGAACAGTACATTAGATCAAATGAAGAATGAGGCTGACAACTACAAGAACAAGTATCTAGAAATGGAGAAATACAATCGGATTATAAAAGTTGAACTTGTTGAAGCAAAGAATCACATTGAGAAACTTCACACCATCAGTTATTTTATTGATGAACAGAGAGACAAATAGAAACCTAAGGGTGCTATGACTAGTATTGGATTCAATGAAGCTGAATGTTCAAAGAATCAGGAAGAGAAATCAAATGAGAAGATTGATGCTGAGAAACCTTCTATTGAAGAACCTAAAGAACATATCAGACCCTTTAGAGGTATATGTTTTGGCTGCAATAGATTTGGACACATGAAGAGAGACTGCAGAGGTAATGCCCCTTTTAGAACTTTTTCTGGTTATTGTTTTAACTATAATGGATATGGGCACAAGAAAGAAGAATGCAGAAAACCTAATCAATCTGGATATAGACAAGACAATGGAAGAGAACCTATAGTGAAACCTACATGCTACAAATGTAATAACATTGGACACATTGTGAAGTACTATGAGTTGCAAGTCAATCAAGAAAGAAGACCTCCTATATGTTACAAATGCAATAATCCAGGACATATAGAAAAATTTTGTAGGTATAATGGATCAAACAATAGAAGAGTACCACCTCCTATGAATTCACAAAAGAATGGAAATGATATTGGTAAGAGTGTTGTAGATGTAAAGAGTGATTTTGAAATTTGTTTCAAGAAGGCAGAAGATAGCAACAGTGGTAAGATATGGAAGATCAAAGAAACCAGAGAGAAATTAGTTCAGGGAGAGTCAATAGACGCTACTGGATCTTCGCCTGATGGTAGCAAGATAGAATCAACCTAATTGGTCGATCATGACCTTAGGGGGAGCATTGGATATAGACAATAGAATATATCCTACCCCGAAATTCATGGATTGAGCTCATGCGAGATTGGGTATAAGCTTGGCCGACATCATGAAGTATACATCTAAGAGTGCAACATTAGTTGACACACATAGTTTGTTCATGAGATCTAACAACCAACTTGACAGTTTTGATTGAAAGTGAAACTCATAACTTAACTTGTATAAAGCACAACTTAATGACTTGTCTCTTTACCATTTGATGAAGAGCGAGCTAAGGAAATTAGAGAGCATAGAGGTTCAAATTATTCTACATTTGTCGTGCATGATTGATTGAAGGATAAACTCGGAATTCAGCGAAAGAAAGGTATTTTACATCATCTATCCATGGATGCACCTATTATTTTTGATGTTACAGATAGACCTAGGTATAAATTTAAGAAACATCTATTCAAATCATGTGAAGAGGATCCTGAGGGACCATTTTCCCAAACCTTGTATGGCATGTTACACATAGAAGATATTAGGGCTTACATACATTGTAAGTATGACATACTGGGAATTGATGATATATCAACTGAGATGGAGTATATAACTCACAATGAAGTCATGAGAGAAGAATAAAAACATATCAATCAATTGAGCATAATGAAAATACTAGATTTATGTGAATTTGAATAAGATGAATGGTTCAAAATACTGTTAAGTAGGGTTCATGATTAGTTTATTTGGATTGGTGATCAACCTATGAAGATTTGTAGTGACCTAATCCATCAAATCACTAGATTGGACAACACTGGAGTCATTCCTATTATGGAGAAACATGTGAAGAAAGAAGTTGAAACACTAACTCATTCCAAATGGGACAAACGGGCAATCATATTAAATGGCATCTTTAAGCAAGATGTAAGATTGATTGCAATGATACTTGGGTACAAGTTATACTATAGTAGCATATCTAATTTAGTATCTACTGGAGTCATCATGATGGCATGGAGAATGGTGAAGTAAAACATACAGTATATTCTATGTGAAGTTTTGGCACAACAATTCCTTGAGAATGTGAAGCTTGTGAAGAAGGACAAATCAAAAACCTTCAGGTTTGGTTCATTTTTTATGCATATGTTCATTCATATTGAGCACAAGTTTCCTAGTTTACATCCTAGTGGTTGGAAGTTTGGAGTACCCACTAGCCTATTGATTTCATAGAGCTACAAAAGACAAAATGCTACTTGGGTTGATGGTGAATTATTTGGTATGATCAAGATACTACAGAGACAAATGAAGACAAGGTACAGAATACATGAAGACATTGTTGAGAAATACAAAGATACAATTTGTTTCATGGTTGAAATTGATTGTGTGTGCTTTGAAGTAGTCATACCTAGGAAGAAATGGTGTTACCCCATGGGTTATGAAGTGAGTTATGAAGTGCTTACCATGCAAGTAGAACATGTCCTTGCATCAGAAATTGATACAACAGAGGAAAGATGGGGAAATTATGAAGAAAAGTTAGCAAAAGTGAGAGAAGAACAAACTAGAGGTCTGAGGAAGAGAAAGATAGAAAATCTTGTACATGATTGTGGAGTTAAAGCAGGATTAACAGAAGAGGAACTTAAAGAAGTTAAGAAGAAGATGACAGAAAGGTCACTTGGATCTGTAAGTGGAAGTACCACAGCCCCTCTCACTCCTGAGGTAATCATGGTAGACATTCCACCTCCTCCTAAATAGAAAACATCTCAAACTAAAAATGTCACTTCTAGAGTAACAAGATCAAGCATGCATACATCACCTAAAGAACAGAGCACAGTAGGAAAAGAGAAGAAAATAGAAAAACACATTTGGAAACCCAACATAAAGATGCTAGAGAAGAGAGCATTAGAGAAAGTCAAATTGGTTACAATTGATAGATATTATAATAGGCATGAAGAGGAAGACAAACTTAAAATTGAGGACATTGTGATAGAGCACCTACTTACTTTTAAGAAGACACTGTTAGAGATTGAAGGAAGCATACCCATAGACCTTTATGGGAGATTGGAAATAAGATAACATGTTGCACAAATTGAAGATGATACAATCAAAAACCAAGAAATAGATAACATGCTGCCTATGATATCAGTCCAAGAAAGGGACAAAATATACAAGGAACTAAAACCTCTACTAAGGACCAAGGTGAGATTATTGAAAATCATGGCGAGGAAATATGATGAAGTCACTAAGG
This sequence comes from Thuja plicata, assembly GCA_018584345.1. NCBI lineage: Eukaryota > Viridiplantae > Streptophyta > Pinopsida > Cupressales > Cupressaceae > Thuja > Thuja plicata. Next base: position 3,099,048 of record MU223776.1, read on the forward strand.
AAACTCAGAAGTCACTAGAGAAGATATTGATGAGCACTACTTCTAGCAAGCCCTCACCTCCTAAGACCACATCGCCCACACAATTGGGAATGGGTGAGAGTTCTAAGGCAACAGAGACATCTACTGAGAAGAGTGAAGAAAATCCATCACCAAATTTCTATGTTTCTGGTGTAGCAGTAACTCTTGACACCTCTCAAGATGAGAAGGACCCTTTTCAGGGAATATGGATACTTATGTGTTAGATGAGGCAGAATAGAAAATGGAAGAGGAATAGAAGAAGTAAGAAGAGAAGAAGGAAAAATAAAAGTAGACAAATCAGAAAGAGGTAAACACATCATCCATTTCATTGTTGGCAAGCAGTGATGTAAATGTTGATAGCATGGATGAAGTAGAGCTAGTAAAATTGGCATTTACTACTTTGACTAAAGCAAAGGAAAGGTCAGAATAGAAAGGAGACAAGAAGGAAAAATTAATCACAAGAGCAATTGATACTGTAAACAAATTTCTTCCAACACCTATTTTTTCCAGAATAAAGATGACATTGAGAATCTGAGAATCACACTTGATGAATTTGATAGGAACTATAAGAATCTACTGAAGATAGCAGAGGAAAAGGCATAAAAGACCTACTCAGAGAAGAAGCTAACAATAGTCTTCAAATATATAACACAGGATTTAGGCATTGTGAAGACTTGCTTGACAAATGCAAGAAGCTACCTTGGACATGGAAGGAAATTGTTCAGTTATTGCATGAATCCAATAAGGCATATTCAAAATGTAGAAGACATTATTGCCAAAGAGAGGGAAACTATGAATAGTATGATTGATGGTTGTGAAACATCTTCACAATCCACAACAGAGCTAGACAAAGAAGTCAGAAGGATTTTGGCTAAACTCAGTGTACTGGATAATGAGAAAGGGAGAGCATTGACAAGGTTCAATTTGCTAAAAAGTTTTATCACTCCTAAGTTATCAATACTTGAGGTTCATCTCTTAGACTTGGAGAAAGTAACAGATTCACTAGATAAATCTTTGCCCACTAACTTGAAAGAAGCTGAGACCACATCATTTGCATTGAATGACTTAATTCACATTAGCCAAATTTTTTTCAAGACATGGACTGCAGAAGTGAAGATCTTGGAAGATTCCTTTCAAGATATTTTGAAACTGGTGAGCAATAATTAAAATCTTTTGTTGTATATGCACTTTTTTCATTGTTGTCAAAGGGGGAGAAGAGAAGAAAAAATATATATAGATATTATATAGAGGACAAAAGAAAAGAGAAAAGAAAAGAGAAAAGAAAAAGAAAGATTATAGAGGAGACAGATTAGTTGGAACACTTATTCATTTTTTTGACAAGTGTTTCCATCAATGCCAAAGGGAGAGATTGTTGGAAAGTAATCAATTTTGTGTAAATGTGATTTAATTTTTGTTGTCATTTATGGAAACACATCTGGGTTTCAGATTGATTCCAGAAAAGATAAGTTTTGGTGACTCAGAAATTGACTAAGTATAGCTGCAGAGATACAGAAGTATTTTGGGTGTCAAAGATTGAGATCGATGATTTAAGGCAAGATAGATTAGAGGAAGATAGTATGGGGTATGTATGACCTCCACCTAATATCAATTTTTTTTTTGTTAAGTCTATGGTGAGTTAGACACAATTGAAGATAGACAGACTGTAGCGAAACAATGAAATAGAGCAGTTTGACAGTAGCAAAGATTGAGGGAGTATGGCTTGGAATCCAGACAATCGAAGTTGTATTTTGGTTGTTGATAACCTCCACATTGACTATGAAAGAGTGCAAACTATGCATTTAGTGTTCACTATATTAAATGTATTTTGTATTGAAGTCTGACTTAGAAATATTTGTAATATTCATACTGAAAGCCGACTTTGTAAAGTTGTGAGATATATATGTAAGATCTTTTTGATAAGGATAGTATGCATGTAAATTGGATAGTTAGATGAGTTTTTGAGCAAATAGAAGAGTAGAGAATGGCAGAGATCATTAAAGAACTATAAAGGAACTATCTAAGCACCAGTGGTGCTTTTTTTTGTTCATCACTAAGAACACTTTGTAAACTGAATTATATTGTAAGAGTTGTAAGCTCAGTTGGCCCCTAACAGGGTGTTGTGAACCTTTAACAGGGTTGTTATTCCTCTAACAAGGAAATGTACTATGTAATATTCAGATCCTAACAAGGCTAGGTCTCCTTACAAGGACATTATACTTTAGTGCATGCTTGTGGGTACCATCCCCACCGGATTTTTCCCTTGGCCAGGGTTTCCTCGAAAACAAAATATGGTGTTATGAGTATTGTGTCATTTTCTTTACTGCAAGTTTATGGTTGATATTTAAATGGTTTAATAATTTAATAAAGTGCTATAATACTGATTTACCCCCCCCCCCTCTCTCAGTATTATCCAATCCTAATAGGAGACCACCCCTAAACCAATGGTTAGTCTCTGCACCCAAATCCTTGAGTACTTCCTTTGTTAATCAAACCTAATTGGGGTAATTAGGTATGTTAAGCATGTCAACATTCTAGGCACTATATGGTCGAGTCACTATCTGTCAAGTTGGGGATACTTTGTAACTTGATAAAAGGGTATCTGAATCTTGCCTCAGTTTTCCTAGTTGTTTGTGAAAGTAGTTATTTGTAGTGCTCGGTCGCTGAAGGACTGAACACATAATGTTGCTCGACACATATTGTTGCTCGACACATACTATTTCTTGACACTAGTTAGGGAGTTAAGTTCCTTAAGAGGGAAGTACCCTAAACAAAAGTCTTGTTTGAAATCCACTATTGGATTTGTGTCATATTGGTCATGAATAGGGCCTAGAAAAAGTGATCTAAGCCCATTCCACAAATTCATATGGCCTCTTGAATCTCATCAAAAGTTGGTGTACCCAAGTAGGGTCATTGGGAGTGATTGTCCAATCAACCCAAAATAGGAACTTGAATCATCAATTTTGGATGTCATATTAAAGTTGGAAGTTTTTTACAAAGGTGTGGAGCCTATGGCAAGTGACCTCCTTGAAAGTTAAGAGGTTCAGTCCTGTTGGACAAGGTAAACCTATAGCCTTTGCATCACTAAGTTATTTCAACAATTCCAACATAATTTACTTACACTGCATCCTTTTATTTACACTACATCCTTAAATTTTCATTAAGGGAGTTAAATATATTTAGTTGTGATATCTAGAATCTTTATTTGGGATTTCTTAATATGCAAGCTGAGAGGAGCATCAGATTCGGAGCGGGGCGGGAATTGTTAACTTAGACATATGATTCACATGATTGACACAATTTTTTGTGATGGGATAATTTGCAAGTAGAGTAACTATTTTCATTAAACCATTTTTGAGTTTGGGGGATAGTTACTAATGATGAAGTCTAGATATATCATTTTCCTTGTACATGTGAGATTATTTGTGAAGCCACAATTTTTTTTCTTGTTGAAGTTAAAATTAAGAAGATCGCAAATTAAAATCTTTTTTCTTTTCTCAATTCCATAGCTTTTTCTATTTTGTATTTTTCACATTTGTACATTAGTTTTATTTGAAACTCAAAGGTTAAAATTAAAAATATCAGAAATTCAATAGCTTTTTTTTCTTTTATGAATATCATTTCTTTCTCAGTTTTATAATTCTCACATTTGTACAGTAGTTTTTTTTGCAAAAAAAAATTATTAGTTAATTGTCTTAAAGAGTTTTCTGTGATTTACTTATGGGCAGTTGATGATCTCCAGTTTTAGTCCTTTTTTAGACTCATTTCAACTTCAAGGCCTCGTACAATTCTTAGTGGTGAATAATTAACCTCTTTATCAATAGGTTCGGCCTCCTCAACATTCATGTGATATTTTCTCTTCTTAAATGCATTGCTAGTGTCGATTGCCCTGTTGGGTTTCATATTATAACATTAATCTAGTCTATCTTGATTAGCATTCCTATGCACAATAGATTCATAAGATGAAAAATAGTACAAGGGATTATGAGGATCATTTTTTACCTAACATGCAGACATTAATAATTTTTCATTTGAGTAATGAGTTCCTAATGCCTAATTGGGCAAACAACCAATCGTTGAAATTTTATATTATCTTCCTTATCTTTAGAAAATGTTAGACCCTATGGCTTCACATTAACATATTAGGGGAATTAATTTTTATTGATTAAAATCATAAGTAATAACAATTGTATTTCAAAATTTTTGAAACTTAATCAATTATCTTCTCATTTTAATATAATAATCAATAGTTCTTATATGTCTCATTTGCCTCAAATTTTTAATTTAGTTTAACCATGAATTTTTTACGATAGTATATTTTTCATGATTGGTTGATTCCATTTTTTTTCTTGTTGTGTTTTTTGTTCCTTTTTCTGGCTAGTTTTCTTTATGCGCCTCTTTGCACAGTTTTCAAATCATGATACTTTAGTTTGTAAAATTTTTCCCTCATAAAACTAGAGTGAAACAACCAAATTTTCATGATAAAACTATATAAAAGAATGCTTTAGATTGATGTATGCAAGATGTTGTTCCCCTCACTCCCCAATCTTTAGGAATGAAGGAATTATCACATTTTTTGTGAAACCTTGCAATCATTGCATTTGATGTGGTGACATATTGAGGCATTTTGTTCTATTTCATTGCAAGGTGTGTGTGAGAATAGATTTCATGGCCCTCTAATGAAGATAAAAAGGATGAAGGATGGACCATGGTGGTGTATAAAGGCAAGAATACTCTAGCATTTTCTCAGAAGTAACCCACTAGTTCATCATCTTGACCATGAGCGGTCGATTCAACTCAAGCTAAGCCAACCCTATTGATATTCTGGCAACTGGTCATGTAGTGAGTGTCTATACTGTGTTGAAGACTGACATCGTAAAACCCTAAAATGGTCAATTTTAGAGGTTTCCCTAAAACACATGTTATAAGTGGTTGAGATGTATAATGCATTGTAATGTTGGTGTACTATTTTGCTGGATAATAAGAAAGGTTGGACAGCTGTGTAAGTGGATGTAGCATAGGTTTTGGGTGAACCACATTAAATCTATGTGTTATCTGCATTAAGTTGTATTCTTCTTTAGTTTCTGCATATAACTATTTATTCTTATATTGTTTCGGATCTGTCAAATCCTAACAATTGGTATCAGAGTGAGGTTTTTTGTTGTAGATTGATAGGACTTTCAGATTTGAGTGGGAGCAATGGAGGATTCCAAATTCAAGATTGAAAAATTCAATGGCCAAAATTTTCAGCTATGGAAAATGCAAATGGAAGATTATCTGTATCAAAAGGACCTATGGAAGCCATTAGAAGGAAAATCCAAGAAAATGTGAACTATGTCAGCAAAGGACTGGGAGGTCTTGGATAGGAAGGCACTGGGATCTATTCGATTGTGCCTTGCACCGTCTGTAACATTCAACATGTCAAAGGCAAAAATGAGCGTAGAGCTGATGGAGACATTGGCTAAGTTATACGAGAAGCCCTCAGCTTCGAATAAGGTATTTCTTATGAAGTGTTTGTTTAATATGAAAATGGGTGAGGGAGGATCTGTAGTGAATCATTTAAATGAATTTAATATAGTCACCAGTCAATTATCATCCATACAAATTTCATTCGATGAAGAGGTTTGGGCTCTCTTAATTTTATGTTCTTTGCCAGAAAGCTGGAATAGCTTGGTTATGGATGTAAGCAAATCTGTCTCTAATTCAAATACTTTGAAATTTGATGAAGTTGTTGGTGTTATCCTAAGAGAGGAAATGCGATGGAAAAACACAGCTGAAACTTTAACCTCATCAGGTTCAACTTTAAACATGGAGAACAGAGGAAGAACAAGTGAAAGAGGAAAAGGCCCTTCGCATGGTAAGTCACGAGGGAAGACAAAGAAAGGGCGTTCTCAATCTAAAGGAAAGAAATATTGTTGGTACTGTGGAAATCCTGGTCACCTAAAGAAAGACTGTTGGTCTCAAAAAAGAAAACAAGGAGACAGAAATGAAGATTACAGTAAGGAAGCTAATGTTGCAAGTAATAATTTACAAGATGCTTTAATCTTATGTTTGGATAATGTTAATGATTCCTGGGTAATTGATTCTTGGGCTTCATTCCATGCTACACCCCATAGAAAATATTTTCAAGATTATGTTCAAGGTGATTTTGGACAGGTATATTTGGGTGATGATGAGCCATGTCCTATTGTTGGGAAAGGGAAAATAAAGATCAAGTTTCCAAACGGAAATGACTAGATACTGCAGGAGGTAAGACATGTCCCTAATTTAAGAAGAAATTTAATTTATACGGGACAATTGGGTAGTGAAGGCTGCATAGTCATGTTTACAGATAATGTCTGGAAGTTCACTAAAGGTTCATTAGTAGTAGCTAAAGGCGCAAATAGAGGCACATTATATCTCTGTACTGGTAACACTTTTTCTACCTTAGCTGCTACTGATAATGTTATTGCAAGGAAAGCTACTATAGATCTTGCAAGAACATATTAAAAAATGTGGCACCATAGGCTTTGGCACATGAGTGAGAAAGGGATGAAAATCCTTCAGTCTAAAAATTTGTTGCCAAGACTGAAAAATATCGATTTAGAGTTCTGTGAAAACTATGTTTATGGTAAATAGAAAAGAGACAGATTTCTCAGAGTTGGGAAAGAAAAGAAGAGTGAGAAGTTAGAGCTAGTGCATTCAGATGTATGGGGACTGACTGAGGTATCATCTCTTGGTGGATATCATTATTATGTTATTTTTATAGATGATTCAACCAGGAAAACATGGGTATATTTCCTAAAACAAAAATCTGATGTTTTTGAAACATTTAAGAAATGGAAAGCTTTGGTTGAGAATGAGACATGAAATAAGTTAAAGTGTCTCAGATCTGATAATGGAGGTGATTATTGTAGTAAAGCCTTTGAATATTATTGTTCTATAAATGAAAATTGAAGGCAGAAGACAGTTCCAGGAACCCCACAAGAAAATGATGTGTCAGAAAGAATGAATAGGACAATCATGGAACATGAAAGGAGCATGAGATTGCATGTTGGATTGCCCTTTCATTTCTGGGAAGATGTTGTAAACATTGCAGTCTATTTGATAAATAGAGGACCTTTAGCCCCTTTGGATGGTGGTATTCTAGAGGAAGCATGGACTGGGAAAAAGGTAAATTATTTGTTTCTAAGAACTTTTTGTTGTGAATCTTTTGTCCATGTTGATAAAGAAAATAGAACCAAGCTTGATGCTAAATCTAAAAAATGTACCTTTATTGGATATGGAGTAGATGACTATGCTTATCGATTATGGGATTTTGAAAATCTTAAAATAATCAAAAGTAGAGATGTTATATTCAATGAGAAGGTCATGTATAAAGAACAATTGCAGGAAAAGAAGCATGAACAAGTCAAACAAGATTATGTGGTGTTGGATGAGACTCCTAAAAATGAAATGCCACTAGTACCTGATGCTCAGAAACAACAAGTTATCCCACAAACTCTTGTAAGTGTTAGACATTCTACAAGGTCAAGTAGACCTCCTGAAAGGTTTTCTCCTTCTTTGTATTCCATTTTATTGACTGATTCTGGTGAACTAGAAGAATATGAAGAAGCAATGTAGGTGGATTCCAAACAACAATAGAAGTTGGGCATGAAAGAGGAGATGGACTCCTTGTTGAAAAATAAGACTTGGGACTTAGTCCCTTTACCTAAAGGAAAAAGAGCCTTGCCTAACAAATGGGTTTATAGACTCAAGGAGGAAGATGGAGGAAAGAAAAGGTATAAGGCTAGACTTGTGGTAAAAGGTTTTGCACAGAAAAAGGGTATAGATTTTGATGAAATATTCTCCCCTGTTGTAAAAATGAATTCAATTAGAACTTTACTAAGTCTTGTGGCTATAGATGACTCTCATCTTGAACAACTAGATGTCAAAATAGCTTTTCTCCATGGAGATTTGGAGGAGGAAATTTACATGCAGCAACCAGAGGGATATGAGGTTAAGGGTAAGGAGAATTTAGTGTGCAGGTTAAGGAAGAGTCTGTATGGCCTAAACTAGGCACCCCACCAATGGTATTTAAAATTTGATAGTTTCATGGCTCAACAAGGTTACCATAGATGTCATTATGATCACTGTGTATATTTTAAGAGATTGGATAATGGGATTTACATTATCCTGTTACTCTATGTTGATGACATGCTTGTTGTTGGGTCCAATATGTAACAAATAAATGAACTTGAATAGAAATTGGCAAGGTTATTTTCTATGAAGGATTTGGGTGTTGCTAAGTAAATCCTTGGTATGAGGATTACACAGGACATGAAAAATAGAACCTTGAATTTGTCCCAAAGTGAGTATATAAAGAAGGTGTTGAAAAGATTTAATATACAGGATGCAAAAGCAGTTAGTACACCTTTGGCTAGTCATTTCAAATTGACTAAGGAAATATGCCCAAAGGCACAGGAAGAGGTAGATAGAATGTCTAACATCCGGTACTCATCAGTTGTTGGCAGTCTGATGTATGCAATGGTATGCACATGACCATATATTGCTCATGTAGTGGGAGTTGTCAGTAGGCATATGAGCAATCTAGGTATGGAACATTAGAATGTTTTCAAATGGATTCTTTGATATTTGAGAGGTACTACTACAAATGAATTATGTTTCACAGGATCCAGTTTAGCTCTGAGTGGATTTTTTGACTCTAATCTGGCAGGAGATATTGATACAAGGAGGAGTACTACAGGGTATGTTTTCACTATAGGGGGTACTGCAGTCAGTTGGATTTCTAGATTTCAGAAGGTTAATGCACTTTCAACCACTGAAGCTGAGTATGTAGCTGCTACATAAGCTAGCAAGGAGATGATTTGGTTACAATGTTTTCTGGATGAATTGGGTCAAAAGTAGGAAGATCGCACATTGTACAGTGATAGACAGAGTGCCATTCATCTTGCAAAGAATTCTTCTTTTCATTCAAGGACAAAGAACATACAACTTGGGTACCATTTTATAAGGTTTGTTTTGGAGCATGGCCAATTACGGCTTGAAAATATTCACACAAGTGAAAATCCTGCAGACATGTTCATGATGGCAGTCCCCAAGGAGAAGTTGCTTTCTTTCTCAACTTCTATTGGGATTCTTGACTGATGATTGTGGAGTTAATACACAACAAGGTCTTTTATCCAGTGGGAGTTGCATGTACTACATTTTCATCTGGTTTCAGTCTCCAAGTGGGAGATTTTTTGGTGTGGAGCCTGATCAGTCTCTAAGTGGGAGATTTTTTGGTGTGGAGCCTGATCAGTCTCCAAGTGGAAAAAGAAGACCGACATTGTAAAACCCTAAAATGGTCAATTTTAGAGGTTTCCCTAAAATGCATGTTATTAGCGGCTGAGATGCATAATGCATTGCAATGTTGGTGTACTATTTTGCTAGATAATAAGAAAGTTTGGATGGCTGTGTAGGTGGATGTAGCCTAGGTTTTTGGTGAACCACGTTAAATCTGTGTGTTATCTGTGTTAAGTTTTATTCTTCTTTAGTTTCTGCATATAACTGTTTATTCTTATATTATTCTAGATCTATCAAACCCTAACAAACCCAAACCCAACCATCTTACTTCTAGTTTCAAACCCTTGCCAACAAGGGATTGCTTCAACTGAGAATGCATCTTGTCCTGGGTGAGTTTGCACTCCTCAAGCCACGCCGATAGTTACAACTAACCATATTCTCTGTGACCATCTCGTAGCCCTTCTGGACATGCTGAAGATAATAATGGAGCTTATGAGAAGTGGAGGGTCATCCTAGGAGGGGACTCATTTCCTAGCTTAAAAATGGTCCATATTTCTTACATAATATTTTCTCTTATTTGGGGATGAGGATGAAATGAAAGAAATTGTTCCATGAATTACCTCTCATGCAATGTAAGAGGTCTCACAAACCTCCCTATAAAGTATTTTGTTAGGGAAACTCGTCGACATGTTGCTGGACTGGATGTTTTAGGCCTTCAAAAGATTAAAATTGTTGGTTTCATTCTTGACACTGCATGTCATGTTATTGGCTGGATAGGCTTGTTTCTTCTTCCCAACATAAAGTTGGTTGAGGTGGATTTTTTACTCTCATTTCTCCTTGTTGGAAATCCTTTGTTTTAGATCGTAGGGCTGACCCCATGCAGATAATTGTTTGGGTTTTGCTGTCAGTAGACAATCATTCTTTTGAGATCATTATTGTTTATGCTCCTAATGATGTTGTTGAAAGGTCACACCTATCGAGTTGGGTGGCAGACTCTTTTCCACCTGCTACTTGGGTTATGTGTAGGAACTTTAATATGGTTGAGGTGGCTTCAAATAAAGAAGAAATTTTTCCTTTTCATTGAATAGCTAGAGAATGTGAAGCTTGGTTCTACATGCATAATAAGTTAGGTCTTTTATATCCTAACATTAATCGTCACTGTCCTTGCTGTTCTTGGCACACTTGGTGTAATTTCTAAGCTGGTTCTGATAGGATTTTTAAAAGAATCCATATGTCACAATATGTTACCACATTGAATGCAATGATTGAAAGGATTCAAAAAATAGAACAAAATAAAGATTTTGTTCTATTTCATTGCAAGGTTTCACTGTTCTTTTTTTTATTTTTTGAAAATAAAGATTTACCTATTGCACCTCTTATTGATGTGACCTTTGTTAGACCACTATCCCATCAAGTTTAGTATTGAGTGGAAGACAGCTTGAATGTGTCCTTCCAAGATGCAATTCTATCTAAACACATCATTTCTTCATCATCAACCCTAAATGGTCCTTCTAAGTTGCAAATTGGTGAAATTATGCCATCAATGGTTGTATTAGCATCACCACTCCACCCACCTATCAGACCGTGCTTTAATTATTTTCTGTCAAGATATTCCTCCTCTTAAGGATTTTCACCTCTATTATCACCCATATATTGGTTGTCATCTAATCTCATTTCCATAGAGGGATATGTGTCAGGGATAAATTCACTTCCCCCTGATTTGTTTGTTGGGTTTACTACTTTAATGATGCACTGTTGTAAATCAACAACCTTTAATGCTTGAGGATTTTCCCATTCTTTATAGAAAATTACGTGTTGTTGGTCCTCATTTCCCATATCTTTGAGTCTATTTTGAGAAAAAACAAAGGGCGTTTGACACACCATTTTAGTTGACATTTCAACTTGTGGTTCCTTTTTCCATAAATGAGATTCCCTAAGAAAAAATTTGTCAATCTCCTCCTTCTGCTTACTTTCCACTGGTTCCTGACGTACATCCCTTTCATATTCTGATTTCTTGAGGGCCTCTAGATATATTATTGGGTTAAGTGGAAAATCCTTTTCTTTTGTCATTCTTAATAGAATGTTTTCCAGTCTTGTTTCCTCTGTGCATTTCCCATTTTCACTGCTTCCTTCCTGATTCTTCATTCCATCATTCTTCTACTACTAGGGGTTTCCACTAATCACCATTTTTCAGTGTGAATAATAATGTGAGTTGGCATCTCATAACAGGTTTAGCACTAGACAAGTATCCTTGGGGTTACTGCATAGTTCATTGCATGAATGACTTCCTCCTATTTGACATATTTTCCCAGTGATTCCCCCAATATCTTCATTGTTTCATCTCGCCAGTATTCTTGTGGTAGGTTTTCCAATCTGAACCAGATTAGGGTTTCATTCACCGTTTCCTTCTCTAGGTTGAAATTTATTGTCCATTTATTTAGGTAAATGCCTTTTCCATCAAGCATGTAAGGGCCATTTCCTAGGATCCACTCTTTATCCTTATTAGTTGAGAAAATAATAAGGTAGAAACCATTACACATAGTTTTCATAGAGATAAAGGATCCCTTCCATTGTTTCTCACACCATTTTTTAAATTTTTATTTTGCTAATCAAGTAGAAACCATTAGGCATAGTTTTCATAGAGATAAAGGAGCCCTTCCATTGTTTCTCACACCATTTTTTGATTTTGCTATTGATAATCCTAAAAGGATAATATTTTGTCATTAGTATACAAAGGAAACAATTTTTGAACCATCGGTAACATGATCATCAAAAGACAGGTTTATAGTGTAAAATGACACAGTAGTTCACAGAGGTCACCGAAAATGTTAGAATGGAAATGAACATCGAAACCAGTTTTCACCGACAAATAAGTTCACAAAGGAACCCGACAGACAAGTTCATAGTGAACACTGATAGTGAGTCTATAGAGAAAATCGAGAAATAGAATGTATACAAAGGCATCACCGAGGAAAGACTACATAGCAACCCGAGTACCAGTCTACCGAGAGACAAATTTTTTTCTGAGAAATGTGGATCTGAGTTACATGTCAGATAAAACACTTAAGTTTTACATTTAGCTTTAAGATTATCTTTAAAACCATTTCTTGAGGGACAAGTAAAGAAAATGTATTTGTTTTAATCAGTCTAACTGGTTGTAAACATGCAAACTAGTAGATCAAGGTCAAGTTGTAAACCTTTGATCGTAGAGTTTTCATAGTTAAGCGTGAAACCTATTTAGGTCAACTCATTGTATAAATAGATATAGAAATCAATCAGACAGGGAGGATTGTAGCCACAATATACATCTATGGATCAGACAGAGAGTCTCATGCAGAAGGACAACAAAAGATGAAATCAGTTATGAAGAAAAAGATTCAAGGCTACCGAGCAGAACAGGGGTATTAATCAATCACTATGGCTGATACATCATATTGTGAACTTAAAGGATCTGTACTCACCAATTCAAGATTGCATATAATCAGGTCAATAAGTATTTTTTACTGCATTCTAACAAGTCTATCAAATAGAAGAAATCCTTTAAGAAGGTGGATTTAACAATCCTTATGAAAATCTCTTAATCGAGTGCACACTAAACAATGTTGCTAAATCTCTTAACTGAGTAGACCTTAACCAGTCTAAACATGTTACTCCTAACATGGTAAGATCATCAAAAGTGATCAAATTTATAGCCTTAACTGACACCTCCCATTCTGCAGATAGTGAGGCTTTGTGGGTTTCATCCCCACCGCAGTTTTTACCTTCTAACAGGGGTTTTTTGCGTTACCAATTCTTGTGTCATGTGTCATTACATATCATGAATGTTTCTATGAATGTTTACATACAAATTAAGTTTATGATTTGATATTACATGCATAAGGTAGAAAAGCAATATGGTCTTTAATGCAAGGAATTGATTAGTAAAGGATTAAAGGTTAATTGATGAAAGAGTTTTAAGGATATTGATTCATCCCTCCCCTCTCAGTACACAAAATTCCATTATTCCAACAGAAACCATTAGGAATATTTTTCATAGAGATAAAGGAGCCCTTCCATTGTTTCTCACACCATGTTTTGATTTTTCTATAGGATGGCCACAGACCTAGCCATTTGAGAAATAAAGCTTTTTCTTCCAAAAAGCCTCTATTCTCGATCCATTGGGGGTTATTAAGCCTGACTATTGCATAAGAAGTAGAAATATGGATATTTTCACTAACCTTCATGTGTGTGTCCATTTTTTGGCCTTGTGCACTATTTGGCTCTTGGTTGTCCATGGATTTCCTCCTCCAAAACTTCCCCGCAATGCTTTGGAATTTGAAACCTTTCTCTATGGTAAACTACTCATTGTTTCCCACCGTTGATCATTTGTTGTTCTTCCACCTCCTTCCATTCCTTCTGTCCCTAAACCATCCACTGCTCCTTGACCTGAAGTCATTCCTCTCTTGAATGAATGTGTTGTAAGAATCTTTCCCCCTTTGATTGAAAGGTCATCTCTGATGTGGTAAGAAACCAATTCGGCGTCGATCTTGCTTGCTGTGATTGCCATTTCCCGCCCTTGGCGACCAAGCTGACCATTGCAGACACTCCATGATATGAAATAGTATTATCATACTCATTATTTCATAACATAAGTAATGTGTCCAAAATCAGTGTTAGATAAAGTTGTATATATA
>MU223776.1:3113185-3144354 GCA_018584345.1 Thuja plicata
TCAATAAATCTAGGTAGTTATAACTTGACGACAATAATACCTGATACTAGTAAGAATTTACTTTGGGGAAGGTAACAACTATTATGGTATGGGTATGCTACTATAGGAAAGTAAAATGCTTGAAAGGATGGAAAAACTATCTCAAGGATTAACTCTGAATGTTTACACCCTATTTATGTTATTATGGTAGACCAACTAATGCTCCAGTTGGGGAATTTACCTTGTCTTATGAATCTGAAGATAAGATTGAAATAACTTTGTGACTAAGAAGAGAAAATATCTCTTTGGATTTTCTCCATTTCCCTACTTGCGATATGTTGTATATAATTTTTGAGATTTGTTAGGTGAGACTATTAGTGAGTAATCCTTGGTAAACACCTTGGGTATTTAAAATAGTTGGTTAAGCTAAGATTATTGAGTTTGAGATACGACTAACAATAAGTATGTGTTAAAAAGACTCTTTCCTTTTATAGGTTTCAATAGGTTATCATGGATAATACTAATCTAAATAAGGACATCCTTTTAGGATTGATAAGGAAGAAAATTGTTTTAGACAATGGACCATTTCATTGTATAATATAGAAGTCTGTAGCTTTATGAGATGGAATTTTGATCAATAAGACATTTAAAGTGTTGAATGTGATGAGTAGGTTGTGAAAATATGTAATTGTCAGGAAGAAAGATATATAATCAGTACTGGCTTCGTTACTATATCTTACCTTGTTTTCATGATAAAAGATGGTATCCATGTATGCTGGTTTCAAGTACTAACAAGAAGGTAATTAGGACAGTTGAAGCTTCAAGTTCATAGGAATTTGCCACCGAGAATGCAGGTTTGAGTACACAAATTTAGATGAAATGATGCTAGTAATAAAAGTTAAGGTTCGTTTCAGGTATAAATTTTAAATTCAAATTATTTTATTACATATGTGCATACTAATCCTGGATATTAGCAAAAGGAGGGAAAAAGCCTTGTTAATACAAATAACTTCAATTACATCTCATCCAAGGCTCAACATCAAACTATAATCGGTATCCATAAAGTGGGGCAACTTATTATCTATGGACACATTTGGAGATGTCGAGAGTATAATGTAATATTAAGCCAAATGACTGGATATTCCTTGTAAACAATATTCACTTTCAAATTTTGTATTCTAGTGGCCCTTGGCCTCATCACTTGTAATCCCAATAAATGAGATGGGAAACATAATATTTTCTTTTTGGAATCTCAAGTCTCGAACTATACCGGGGGTTTTTCTTGACCTCGTTCTTTTTCCTCGATGTCTGCTTTGAATGGGGATGTAAAAATCATTTTTTAATAATTAATAAAAATAAAAAAGGCTTCGATTGATTGCCTATCAAAAAATAATTATAATCATTTACTCCTTATACACTCCATATTATTAATACAACAACTAATAACAATAATCTCATCCTGATACACTCCATCTATCCTAATCCTCATACTTGAAATCCTATATCCTTTAGTTTTGATGGTTCACAATTCTATTAGAA
The DNA here is from genome assembly GCA_018584345.1 of Thuja plicata. Lineage (NCBI taxonomy): Eukaryota > Viridiplantae > Streptophyta > Pinopsida > Cupressales > Cupressaceae > Thuja > Thuja plicata. The sequence goes on from MU223776.1 coordinate 3,114,704, forward strand.
CCAATAAATGTCACAAAAGTGGGCAACAAAGATACAAATCTTATCCACTAATGCTCTATGCAAAATTTGTGTGAATGTTAGAGTAAAATGTCTTTAACTCTTTTAAATTCTATTTGTGTTAAATCATAACATTGCACATTTACACCCTCCACCAAGGTCAAAGACATGGTCATTATGCATCCTAATATCATTACTCTCTGAGCCAACACTGACCGTCCTCTCATTTTCTAGTAGGAAAACAGTCTAATTAGTCACCTCCATTGCATGTAATCCAACATCCTTCTTTTATTTCTTCTCGGTTGCTTGATTTATGTGGCCTTGGGGTGTGATTCAATTCCATCCATATTTTTTAATAGTTTATATTTTTTTAATAAATTATTTTATCAAATACCATAAATTTTGACAATCCATGACTTTGTGAAAATACTTCTGGATTTGATTATGTGATAGTTTTTTCTCAATGATTTGGATCGTACTCTATGAGCCATCATTAGGATGATAGATCATTTTTTGAGATATAAAACTAATGATGGATCATGAAGTGTAATCCAAAACATGAAAAATCCATCACACAATCAAATCTAGAAGTAGTTTCATAGATCTAGATCTCATTAAAGAAAACAAATAATAAGCATTATAGGAGGAGAAAAGCTCTGAAAATTTTGTTACTACTAAGAATTTTAATATATTTCAAGCTAGTTTTTACATAGTTTATTTTTTCCCCTTCTTGTTGAAACCTTTTGTGGTTATATTGGCTAATAAAGTTGTAATTGCCACTTTTAGGATTGAATACATTGTAGTTTCCACCAATAAGGCATCACATATGACAACTATACCCAATTATTCATTTTATAATAATAACATCCTTCTCTATACGCCTTGAACTTAGGAAATACAATAATATATATGCAAGGGATTTTACAAAGCTAGCTACCCCATGATAGAACTTATGGTGATATCTGTAATGGAGGCGGCTATGAAAGAGTACTCGTGAATAGTTCTTTTGTTCTTATAGCTACAATATCATGAATTTTTTAATAACATGATATGAGGCAATTTTACATATACTTTAGGCCCTTGTAAGTATATTGAACCCATCAGAGATTAATCACTGGTTTAGATGATTATTCATGAGGGTACCCAAAATTTATGTCTATTTTGTTTAAAATTTTTCTTAATAAGACCTTGCAATTACAAACACAATCTATGTTGGTGGGACTAATATCATCAGACAAGAGAGAATTAAGTATTGTTTGTCAAATCCTTTCACTTAGTTCTAAAACTATAGAGATATTAGAAGCATGTGCTTATGATCTATACAAAACGTATATGTAGTTATTTAATTTAACATATTGTTTTAAGAAAGAATATGATGGTTTAAAATTTGAATTATAAAGCTTAAGGTAAAAACTATGTAACCTTTTTGTTATAGATTATGAAATATCACCTGTCTAAATAGTGTGATACTTCATGGGTTGTGCAAGTGAGGTCCATATTGGAAAACTTGCAAAATGTTTTCTACAAAGATATAATTTAGCTTAATAAAGTCTTCAAGGCTTTTAAAAAGGACTACAAATTTTGTCTCAACTTTAAAAAAAATTTGGTTTCTCACTCCATAATCTATGGTTAAAGAATTTGGTTTCATTCTTTCTAAGTGAGAAATCCTTGAGAGGTTGCTAGGAATGGTAGAACTTGGGTAGAACATCATCTTTCAATTTTGACTTGAGGCACCTTATTTCAGTAAGTTTTTTTTGTTTTGTTTTGTTTTGTTTTTATAGTTGATTTCCACTTTGGCATTTGTTTTCTTCTTGACCCTTTTCATTTATTACTTTGATTTGGTTGTTCTTCATTTGTTCAACACTTTTGGACTCTTTTCTTTAGTAGATGATACAACATTTTCAACCTTTATTAAATTATATGGTTTATGCATCCTAAAATCAAGTCAAAGTATACATTACAATATAGGGAAGTGTCAATTATTGATTAGTTTTGATCTTATGACTCACACATTATCAAAGGATGGTTGATTAAGATCTTGAATCTCAACATGGTATTGGTCATATAGTTCCATGTCATCTTGTCATGGATTATTTTTCTTTTCTATTTGTATAAGTATTATGTTCATAAGAAGTGACATTAGTCTAGTATACATGACAACCTCCCAGAACTCTAAAATTAGCACAAGGTCTTCACTGAAGGGGAAATACACTATCACGTGTGTTCATATTGGGGGGTTTAAAATGGACAACAAAAAGGGGGCAATATATTGCCTAAATAGGGAGGAGGGGAGGGGGGGGGGNGGATGGGGTTAGGGGTTTGTATTGGAGGGGGGTGACAAAAAAGGAGTTTGGGGCAATATTTTTTGAAAATAGGGGGATTCTTTAGTATGCGATGAACACACATGCTATGATTCAGGTTCACTAAGTGAAGCCCCCATGAAGATTAGTTAGAGTTCAAAGGTGTTTGCACTATAGTAGTTGCTTGGTGTTCTTTATTAATCAGATCATTTTCAAATGGTCGTATGGAGTTGTTAGTGCTTCGAACTATTCCATTGATTAGTATTATATAGATTGTTAGCATATGGTGGATCCTGTTTCATTTACTTGCATGGTCATTAAAAGAGTAGGGTAAAGAAATGGTGATATCATCGAGTCCCCATGTTGTTCCCATACATCCCTAAAGTGTTCTCAATCTATTGAATAAATCTGGTTTTTATATCGATTGAAAGGAGCCCCTTTTGCAATCAACTGGGCCCTACTACTAGACCAATTCTAATAATCACTCCTTTGGTGCTCTTAGAAACTAAAATTTATTTAATAACGTCTCTTGAAACAATCCCTAGGTGTTCTTAGAAACTAAAATTTCTTCGATAATGCCTCTGGAAACAACTTAATCCAAAAAAATTGAATCCATATTGAATGATGTGAAAAAAGTGGAGGAAAAGATCTAAGAAACTAGTAGACCAATTCTCATAAATTAAATTTTATTTTGAATAGCTCACTAACACATTTAAAATGTCTAAGAAACTCTTTAACCAATTCTCATAAAATGTATTTTTAGAAGCTAAAATTTCTTGAATAATGCCTCTAAAAGACTTATCCGAAAAAATTGAATCCATATTCACATTCATGATGATAACTTTTTTTTTTTTTGTTGGAGGTTCAGAGAACATCTTCGGCTAAGAGCCAAGGACTGAGGGGGTATTCATTCTGCCAAATCCAACTAGGGCACGATCCCGACCTCATCCCTTATGATGTCGGAACCTTTGCACTCATCAAGACTTGTTCCCTAGTGAACTCATTCTAAATTATCCAACTTCACCATTAGACCAAAGGCCATTGACATTTATTTTGAGTAGTCCATTGACACAAATTAGGTAGCTAGTCTTTCCCACTAGGTACTAGTCCGCAAAAAATTAATTGAACCTTTTTGCACATGTGTGATAAAAGGTGGGGGAGGGAAAAAAAAAACGAGATAGGGAGGGTTCTATAGATTTGGAGGTCGGGAGGTCAAATCCATGAGAGGAAGGTTGCAAAAGAAATGAGAGATATTGCAGCTGTTCTTTTGTGATGACTCGTGGCAATGGTGGCTGAGATACACTTGGCGGTTTAGGAAATAATGTTGGTGGAGAAAGGGGAAAGGAAAGGAAAATTGCATGTGGAGAAGTGAGGGCGTTGCTGCTGCCTTGGATTTACTGTGAGAAGGTCTCGCTCTGAATTTTAAATCTTCTTCGATCTTGTTCGAATCTTTGCTGTTATGGCTTCTCGTGGATTCGCTGTAGTTACGAGGTTTCAGAATTGGAAATATTTCTAAAACGTTTTTAATCTTTGCATACAAGGTGACGATGCGTAATGTTTGATGATAGCAAAGTATATATTTGCAGATTACTGTCTCGTAACTGATTTTTATTTTTGGCTTTCTCGTTTGCGTAGGGTTTGAGGCCTTTGAATTTTAGATTTTTTCGTTGAATAAATTTCTGTGTCTTTTTTCGTGTTTTTACAGGCGTTTAGAAACATATTTGAGTCGAGATCTTTGCATTCTGCCGATAGGCCGTCAGCAATTTCGATTTTGTAGCGTTTCGAAGGGGTGAGTTTTTCTATGTGTCGGTGCAGTTGCTGATTCGGATCTCGTGCGTTTTCCAGGTACTTTGAAATGCTTCATTGGACGAATGTATTAACATGTAGACAAGGAAATCGATAAATTTTCATTTTGTTTTCAAAATGAACAAATCAAAGCAAAAAAAATGAAATTTTGGTTGAATTTTAGCTTAAAATAAGTAGAAGTATGGTACATTGCAACTGAAGGGAAATATACAGAATCGTATATGAGATATTTGGTCATTATCCAGTAATGCTATTTTTGAAGCTTTTAAATCTGGAGATCCAGAGTAATATCTGGAAATGATAAGCTGGAAAGATTAAATTGAGAAATTTTTATTTGATTTTCAAAATGAACAACTTTAAGCTTAAAATTTGAAATTTTGGTTTAATTTCAGCATGTAATAAGTAAAAGTATGGTACATTGCAACTGAAGAAAAATACACAGAAAACGAATTTGAGATATTTGGTCATTATTCAGTAATGCTGTTTTTTACGCTTTTAAAACTGGAGATCCAGAGTAATTTATAAGCTGGAAAATGGCTCTTTCTTGCTGGATTTTGTTTGAGCGAATGATATTTGAGGACAATTGAGTGCTCCAGATTATTGAAGTTTTGAATTTGAAAATATAGTATAATTTAAGCTAATGATGAGAAGGGGAAATGAATGTTTTCGTTTATTTTCACCTTTAAATTGGAATCTTAAGCGCAATTTAAGCAAAAACGGGCAGCTAAACTGACTGTTTTAGATTTTTAAGCTTTTAGTTTAGAGCATTTGGTTTGATCTAAAAGATGTTACAAGTCCTGTGAAGTAAAAGGCTGTTGGAAATATATGTGTAGAAAATTTTGGTCTTCCTTAAATTTGGAGATTTTTTTCTTATAGAAAATGTTATATTGTAACCTGAACGTAAGTACATGTAACATTTGTGTAGGCATTGTACTCTGAAGAATGGATTGTAATTGCATATTGAATCAGAGTTGTTGAGTAGTTTAGAGATATATCAGAACTTTACAGAGACGGGGCTTTTGACTTTGCCCAGAACTTTGAGTAGGAAAACAGTGGATGATTTTTGGAGGGAAATTAATGAGGAGAAGACAGAAGGGAATGGCGGTGGGCCGCCAGGGCACAAAAGGGCAAGTTACATTTGGAGAGATGACTTTGGCGGATTTCTTGGTAAGGCAGGGGTTCTAAGAGAAGGGGCAGAGCAGGGATGTTGTTTTCAATAAGATTTGATTTTTTGTGGGTTCTTCAAGAATCATCTTTCAACTTTACCTGTAGATTAAGGGTGCGGTCTTATGAAAGGGGCTTCAGGTCTTTTCTTCAAAAGTATCAGCCCTTACCTTTTAGGGTGCAGATTTAAGCCGGTGGGAAAGGTGGGGGGCTAGAAATTGCTCTAGAAATTGCCCCACCAGCATAGCCTTTTTTTTTCTGCCACTTGTCCATCATATATAAACTTCTCTACAAAATTCATGGGACCTCCCACTTTAAAATAATCTAAAAAAATCTCAGCAGCACCCACAAAATTTTTTTAGGAAGCCCCTCCCTATGGGACCCCACCCTTAGGCAGGGGTCCCATGGAGGGGGGATACAACTCTATTTTTTAGGTACAGGGGGTCTCATGAGATTGTTTTTGGGAGGCTGCAGGATTATTTGGAATCTTTCCCTCCAAAATAGGAGCCCCTTCTTTTTAGGTCTATTTCAGCCGCCACAACTCTATGGGACCCCAGCCTAAGGATCTTTCAACTTCACCAACATACAAATGACCCCTTTTACACTTTGGAGTAAATTTAGCATAAAAGAATGGTGGAGATAGAATGGGTAGTATTTCTCTAGGGCTTGGGTTTCGTGAGAGAGAGTCTAAGAAAGGAGAAGTGGGTGATAATAAAGGAGGGGTGGTAGACATACTAGAACTCATACTCCAATGGATGGAATGAATCTTGATGTATTCAAGCATCAGCAACATTTTGATTGCCTCGATAATCATTATAGGAAACAATTGCAGCTGTCCTTGCTCAACAACAAAACAACAACTTCAACATCATCAAGTTCCTAGTAGATAGGCTCCTCTTTATATGCAAATAAAAAAAGCCTAATGACACATCATCTTTGAGTGTGTACCATATAAGAATATTGATACACAATATAAGGACAATTTGAAGGTGAGTGGTCCAATTTGAAGGTGACAATGAAAAGAATATTTATAAAACTATACGAAAAAAATGCTGATGTTAATGATGTTAATCTTGGTCTCATAAAATGATTAGTCCCTTAGACATCCTTAAAACTCATTCATGCACTTGGGGGTTTAGACGGTGGTTTTGGACCTCAACCACTTGGAATTTGAATTTTTTTGGAAAAAAAAAACCCCCCTTTGAACATGGGTGATGAAGGGTATGGTAGAAAAAAAATAAAAGTTAATGCGGTCGGAAACGGAATATTGCAAAGGCGTTTTGATCATGTGATATTATCGCCGTCAAATCTGAAGAGCATAAATAGAACGGCCCACGGTTAGCGTGCGTGCACGAAACAAACTCATACTTATCCGCAACTTCACCACCTTTTTCTTTTTACATTTTACAGGAGGTACAAGAAAATTCAAATAAATAAAATAGCCATTTATTAATAGCAAAAATAATTATTATCCGGTTCCCCGCAAAGACTAGGGATGATCTCGTCCGTCCTGCGACGGCCGGGAAACTGCGGCGATGATTGACACGTACCGCGCCGACCTTGGACGCGTGTTGGTGCAGCAGCGAGCCCGGTAGCTTACTGGACACGCGTCGGTCAGCAGGGCATTTTGGTCTGTCTTTTTGGAGTTGTTTAGGTGACATGTGCCGGCCGCTGAGCAGGCTTGTCAGGGTCGTTCCAGATTTTTCTAAAAATATATCGAATTTTAAAGATGCCAATAATTACGAACCAACAAATATAAAATATATATTAAGAGCCAGTAGTTTGTTAAAGGCAACAATAATTAACAACAAATTATCAGCCCTAATTAGTCAAATGTTGGGGGTTAATTTTATGGTTTGGGCTGCCAACGAAGGCTAAACTGTAAGGGAGGTTTGCAATTAAAGGGCGGACGGGGGTTTTAAAGATCTGGAGGTCCGGAGGTCGAATCCCGTAGAGGAAAGTTTGAAAAGAAATGAGAGATACTGCAGCTGTTGTTTTGTGGTGACTCGTGGCGGTGGTACCTGAGATACACTTGGCGGTTTAGGAGATAATGTTTAGGGGAAAAAAAGGAAAATTGCATGTGGAAAAGTGAGGGCGTTGCTGCTGCCTTGGAGTTTACTGTGAGAAGGGGCTAGCTATGGATTTTTATTCTTCTCCGATTTTGTTCGAATCTTTGCTGTTATGGCTTGTCGCGGGTTCGCTGGTGTTTTAAGGCTTCAGAATTGAAAATATTTCTGAAACGTTTTCAATCCTGTGCATAGAAGGTGACGATGCGTAATGTTTGATGATGACAAAGTATATGTTTGCTGATTACTGTCTCATAACTGATTTGTTATTTTTGGCTTTGTTGCTTGCGTAGGGTTTGAGGGCTTTCGAATCTTTGATTGGGAAATTTTTTTTTTTTTTGTTTAATAAATTTTGCTTTCTTTTTCGTGTTTTTACAGGCGTTTAGGAACATATTTGAGTATAGATCTTTGCATACTTCCGATCTGCCGTCAGCAATTTTGATTTTGTGACGTTTCGAAGGGGTGAGTTTTTCTATGTGACGCTGCAGTTGCTGATTCAGATCTCGTACGTTTTCCAGGTACTTTGAAATGCTTTCTTGGACCAATGTTTTAACATGTAGACAAGGAAATCGAGAATTTTTCCCTTTTTTTTCAAAATGAACAAATTTTAAGATGTAAATTTGAAATTTTGGTTCAATTTCAGCACATAATAAGTTGCAGTATGGTACATTGCAACTGAAGGGAAACATAAAGAAACGAATTTGAGATATTTGGTCATTATCCAGTAATGCTGTTTTTGAAGCTCTTAAATTTGGAGATCCAGAGTAATTTCTGGAAATGATATGCTGGAAAAATGACCCTTTTAGATGTGTTCAAGCTTTAACTTGCTGGATTTTGTTTGAGCCAATGATATTAAGGACAATTGGGTGCTTTAGATTATTTAAGTTTTGAATTTGAAAGTACCGTATAATTTAAGCTAATAATAAGCAGCAGGGGAAATGGCCGTTTTCGTTTATTTTTGCCTGTAAATTGGAATCTTTACCGCAGTTTAAGCAAAAACGGGCATCTGAACTGACCGTGTTAGATTTTCAAGCTTTTAGTTTAGAGTATTTGGTTTGATCGAAAAGATATACAAGTCATGTTAAGTAAAAGACTGTTGAAAATATGTGTAGAAGATTTTGGCCTTCGATTATTTAAGCCTGAAATTTAAGATATTTTTTCTTAAATAAAATGTTATATCGGAATCTGAACGTAAGGACATGTGCCATTTGTGCAGGCATTGCACTCTGAAGAACGGATTGTAATTGTAGAGATATATCAGAACATCGGATTGTTAGCATACGATGGGATCTCAGACTGAGTCACGTGTTATGGTATCTCATAACTCAATCCCACCTTGTTCCCTTCCTGGTGGAGGGAAGATGGGAGGGTATCCATTGGCTAGACAGACGTCCATATATACCTTGACCTTGGATGAGTTTCAGAACACTCTTGGGGAGCCAGGGAAGAATTTTGGATCCATGAATATGGATGAATTTCTTAAGAACATCTGGACCGCAGAGGAAAGCCAGGCAATGGCTGCAGCCATGGGGGCAGCAGCAGAAGGGGGAAATGGGGGCAGTCTTGCTAGGCAAGCTAGTTTACAGAGACAAGGCTCTTTGACTTTGCCTAGAACTTTGAGTAGGAAAACAGTGGATGATGTTTGGAGGGAAATTCACAAGGAGAACACAGAAGGGAATGGCAGTGGGCCAGCAGCACAGCCAAGGCAAGTCACATTTGGAGAGATGACTTTGGAGGATTTCTTGGTCAAGGCAGGGGTAGTAAGAGAAGAGGCAGAGCATGGTTGTGGTCAGCAGCCATTTGTGTCTTTTCGAAATGGGTTGGATGGGGAGTTTGGAACAAATTTAGCAGACAGGAATGGTGGAGATAGAATGGGCATCGGTAATTCTCTAGGGCTTGGGTTTCATGAGAGAGGGTCTAGGAATGGAGAAGTGGGTAATACTAAAGGAGGGGCGGGAGGCATACCAGGGCTTTCTCTGTCTCCAACAAATGTTCTTTCTACTCATACTCCAATGGATGGAATGAATCTTGATGCCTTCAAGCATCAGCAGCATCCTGATTGGCTTAATAATCATTATAGGAATGCAACTGCGGCTGTCCTTGCTCAGCAGCAACAACAACAACAGCATCAACTTCTACACCATCAAGCCGCTGCAGAGGCTGCTGCAGCTGCTGTTTATAACGCAAAAAGAGCCGGTGGGAATACACAATTAATGGCTCAGGGGGGTCTTGGAGGAGTTGCACTAGGGGGTGGAATGGGGAATGGCGCTCTGTCAGCAGGATTGGGAGCAGTTGGGGGCCTTGGGGGTGGGTTGGGTGGTGGTTTTGGACCTCAACCACTTGCGCTTGCAGCTGGATCACCTGCAAGTCCTCTTTCATCAGATGGTGTTGGACCAAGCCATGTGGATAACAGTACAATATCACCCATGCCATATGGAGGAATGGATATGGGATTTAGGGGACGGAAAAGAGGCTTGGAAGGGCCAGTTGAGAAAGTTGTTGAAAGACGACAAAGGCGGATGATTAAAAATAGAGAGTCAGCAGCTAGATCTCGAGCTCGTAAACAGGTACATATTTCGTTGTTTCTCAGTTGAGCGTTTGGATTTGTTTGGGTATTGAGAGTTATGTCTATGTTAGATTGTTATTTTTTTAAAGAACTGCTAGAAAATTGGCAAATGTTCTTTACATTTAGATTGTGAGAAATGTGGATCAGTTATTGAACCTTTGTACAAAGTCACCTTGGTTTTTACTTTGTGCATTTTACTTTTAACTACGGTTTGTAATATTAACGTTTCCGTTTGCAGGCTTACACTGTAGAGTTAGAAGCTGAAGTAACTCAACTCAAAGAAGAGAATATGAAATTGAGAAAGCGACAGGTACTTATAATGCACTTATAGAGCTACTTATTTTGGAAAAGTATTTCAGAAAATTCAATGTAACAGCATATGTACTTAATGGCAAAGTTGTAAGGCTTGTAAATGCACTTTAGCCTTTGAGTTGTAGGTATTTGAGGCGACTGACAGCATATTCATGTGTTGTAAAACAGGAGGAAATGGAAGAACGGCGTAAAAAACAGGTATTGTAGCTATAACACAATCATTAATGCCTGCTACGGCATAATTATATATTCTCTCTTTTACTCACATCGTGAAAGATTTCATGTCTAGTTTTCAATTGTCTCATCTTTGTGCATTCATCTGGTAATTAGGTCTTAGTTGGTGGTATCATATATGTATTCTACTCTTTCAAGATTATATTCCTCCATGGACATTACAAAAACTTATATATTCTGAAAGTACATTCCAAGTTTTACTACCTACTTATTTGGCCTTTTTATTTATTATTAATAATTTTTTTCTTGTTTTCATAATCCGAAGTAATGAAGTTGTAAGCATTCATATTATGTTGAGTTGCTTCATCCATTATTATACTAGATCTTGAATCTAAAAGTTGCACCAATGTTTGAATTTAGATTCTTGAGATGATGGCTCCCATGGCACTACCGGGAACCAGAAAAAGAGTTCTGAGGAGAATAGAGTCTGGACCATGGTAGAGGTTGATATCTGATATGGAATAGTATTATTCAAAGACAGGATGGTCATCCACCTTTTAGTCTGGGTGCATTAAATTAAAGGTAGATGGCCCCAAAACTGACGCAAGAGGTAATTGCCGAATGGTTCATGTTCGTTTCAGCCCAAAGTAAAAGATTACTAATTGTCAAGTGTGGTCATGTGGGTGACATTTACTTGGAGATGGTGTCATCAGCCACAACAATTAAATATATTGAGAGAAGCTTCCTCTGTACATTAATTGAGCAAATTCATCTAACATTGTTGGTAGCACCCAACATTAAAAAAGGTATGTTATCATGTCTGTGGTTAGAAATCCCTCACATCGTAGCTTATCTTCAAAGAATTCCTTGTAATTGAATTAACCTTGTTCCTATGAACTTTCTTGTGCATGTTTGCACACGCTCTGGGATTGGGATCACTCAATTGCGAATTCTACATATTTCTCGTTCTTGTGAGTCTGCATTCCTTATTATCTTCTCTTTCCCCCAATCTTCTCTGGAGTCTTGGTGTTTATTATGAATAAGAATTGACTGTTACAGGGGTTTCAAAGTTAAATAGGCCTTTGCAATAATATAGAAATTGAAGAAATCACTGCCATGTACAAATATACTGTTTTAAAGGCAAGTTCATGATATTATACCATTCCTTTCAAAATGCTTTGGAAATAGAATTTACAAAATTTTCACTGTAACTATGTTCTTTTGGAAAGGTCTCTTTCTTTTATACCTCTTATGATATCCATATCAGGGCTTGAATTTTATACTTGCCCTTCATAATCATAGCTTTTTAAAATAGCAGTTTGTTGGATGCATGTGTCAGGGTTTGTTCTGACTAAACAGTTTGTGTAAGCTATTATTTATTGAGCTAATCCTTTAAAGAAGGCTTGGTACAATTGTTTGAAGATATCAAGTTTTTGGTTTTCCTGCTCGTAGTTCACTTCCCTCACATTATTTGTTTTGTTTGTCCTGGGTTGGCCCTTGTGATTTGATGCGTCCAATTTGTTAAATTGAATGAAGAAGGTGGGAGATTCTTGACTAATATGTTTCCCGAGATTCTACTTTTTAAAAGCTAACAGTGTTCCAAATTTTAATGAATGCTATGTTAATCGTCCACTGTATATTATTTATCAAGTGAGAGTACAACAACATCCCGATAGCATTTCTTGTGTTTCTGCTCTTATGTGTAGCTCAAGGATGGACTGTCACTGTTCAAAGAGTAGCACTTTAATTTACTAACATAAGAGCTTCATTTGTAGATATCCAACAATTTTTACATGGATAGAAATATTTACAAGGGAAAAAGATTGAACTTTATATATTATTATGTTCTCTTAGCTAGGCTAAATGTAGTGACACATTATTGACGCTGTCCAGTACAGCTAGTGAAGTTAATTATATATGTAGGCATAAGGAAAAGAGTTATATGTGAAGTTGATAGTTGTAAATTTATTATCTTAGGAAGATAAGAGTATGTACTAAATGCATATAAATTGCCAAATTTTGTTCCCTGTAGGATATTCAATGTTTTAGCCCATCTTTCAACAACTTTGTTGGCATTAATTTTATTTTTGATCTCTACTCTCTTAACAGTAGGCTCTGTTACAATATATATTAATCTTTAAGCCTCTTCTATTTACTTATTTCTCAATATGTTCAAGTTTTTAGATCTCCTCGCTAAGTAATGGATTTTGGCACTAAATTTTCCTTTTGATCTTTACTCTCTTAACAGTATGCTCTGTTATCATATTCACTTTTAAGCCTCTTCTAAGTAACTCATTTCTCCATATGTTCTAGTTTTTAGCTCTTCACAAAGTAATGAATTTCTCTATATATCATTTTTTTCCTGCACCACTAACCGTACACTCCTACGATTGAACTTGTGCTCCAAATTTACCGGCACTCGATAGATATTTGGATTCAAGAGAAAGTAGATATCAATCCAAGAGGAATTGTGTTTTATTAACTTACGGCGATTGATAATTTAGTTCCTCTTAATTTTTCAAGTGGTGTTAGGAAGACATCAATTAAAAGCTCAATTTTCACGTGGCTTTGCCTATATATAAGTAGTTTTTGGAAAGACATAAATTAAAAATTCAATATATAGATGGCTTTTACTTTTTAAACACTACTAAATGCGGAAACCATGCATCTATTTTGATGCACGGCAGTTAAATTATAGGAGTAATAGATAGCACTGTTGACGTGCTCTGAGAGATGAGGTTTATTTATATTTTCTTTTGTGAGAAAAACCATTGATAAGAATTTGGAAGATAAACATGGGTGTGTTTGTGGAAGAGCGTATATTATAAATCAGTCATACAAGTAGTCATGCCTGCCTTTTTTGGAGACATAAAGTTGATCCTAGAGAAGGTTTTGATTCTCGAAAGGTTCTGTTGCATGTAGAGGCGAACATGTGGCAGGGAATATTCCATGGGTAAGTCTACAATGGATGTCGATGAATAAATACTAGTTGCCATGTGGCAGATTGCGATTCTCAGTGGTCCAAGTTATATTCAGGAACGTAACTCTTGAAATTCAAGTTTCAGCCAGAAAATTTAAAGGGCTGAAGATGGGGGTTTAAATGTGAACACTCCCATTAGTGAAGAACCATATTGTTCTTTTTTTTTGGGTGCCATGACTTTCCACTTGGCGGCATCTGTTTACAATGGCTAAGGCTAGTTTTTTTACCTATTTGCTTAGTATTCTGCATCTCTTTTGACTGTTTGCACCAATGGGGTTATGCCAATGATGCATTGCTAAACTCTAGAAGCTGGATGAATAAATACAAGTTGCCATGTTGCAGATTGCAATTCTCAGTTGTTCAACCCTCGAGCTATATTTTTGAGCTTAACTATTAAAACTCTTTTAAGTATCATTAAGATCAATATTAAAATCAATTAAGGATGGGGGTTTACTGTGGGCATTTCAATTCTTGAAGAGTTCTTGCAGCTCTTGCTTGCATTGCTCTGCATCTTGGTGATGGCCGTTTCCGCTTGTGGGGTTATGCCGATGATGGATTGCTGAACCGTTTTCTTTAAGCCTTACTAATATTACAAAAACAATCAAAATTGATTTTTGAATGTTTAAGTTTGACTATTGGATATGGCTGATTTATAGAAAGCCCCAAGGCAAGATTTGAAGCATATTGAGGGCTGGACTTTGGCATGGTGTGGTTGTATCCGAAGGAACTTAAAAAACTTTTCAAGAAAGAACCAAAGTATTCTGAGGAAACCTCTGGATGGCACAATGTTAGGATACATTAGTATCAATGAAAATATGAAATAGTGAACTGAATAAGTGGAAATCTGTTTTCATATTTCATATTTAATTCAAGCCAAAAAAAGACATTTATTATTTATTTATTTAAAAATTTCGAGACAGTAAAATTTCGCAGCAGAGACGGAAGATCTCGTTTGACCTCTCATTTTAAAAGGTGTTACCTAATGTCCACGGGAATCTTTCGTTCTTATCTATTTGCTTGAAACCGATGTATAATGTCACGTGCTTTTGACGGTCTCGTTATTTTCAAACATCTTTTGATATATTTGAGAGACCTTACTTATCACGGATGAAGTGCGAGAAGAGATCAACAGCTGCACGGAAGCAGAATACTTTGGTTTTACACGGCCAAAAGAAGGATTCGACGTCTGCATTAAATGTACATATTGGTAGAAGGTATGGTCAAAATTACAATTGTCAATCATTCAAGGTACAAGCCTAGGGTTACTTTTCGAAGAAGATTATGTCTGGTTTACAGCTGTACATTTCTACTTTCTGCAAACTGCCACGTTTGTTATGGCGTCAAAAAGTAGTTTTGAAATGTTATTTTCTATTGGATTAAGAAAGTAGAACAGTAGAGAGTAAATCGAAGAGTGCTGCTCAGCCTCAAAAAAAATCAGAGAACAGAACTTTTCGTACAGCACAGAAATGCATACTTTGTAGAGAGCGCAGAAATGCATATTTACGCACTTCATAGTAGTATGTTGCATTCACATTCGCCCTATTGATAAATATGTCGATTTGTGTCTAATATAAGAGTTCAATCTTTATCAATGTATCCCCACTGGTCTATACCCAATCCTAATCTTTATCAATCTATCCCTAGTGGTCTAGACTTAATCCTAGTCTTGCCATTTTTTAACCCCAGACATGACAAAAGATAACAATTTGTCTCTCGGATGAAATTGTATCTAGCCACCTTTAGGGGTGCCAAATGTCATGTATTCCAAGCCAAACTTGTTCTATGATATGATAATTGCTAGTCTGTCTGAATGCAAAACTTGAAATTAAACACTAGTTTATTAATGTAAGACCATCTCTTAGAGCTTGCATTATCATTTCATCTAAAATAATCGAGAGCTCTTATTTTTGAAGGACATTTCTTTTTTGGCTACGCTCGATGCTCTTGGATGCAAATGATATAACACTCTGAGATAATGCTGTGTGTTATATTTTATCTGTTATTTAAGTGATATATTTGTGCCTAACTTTTACCACCTGCAGCCATTCTAAATAGTTTAATATGTATCCTAGCTTGGTATGTATGAAAAAGGTCGGTGTTGTCGTTTATGATTGGGTTTTTGTATGCATTTCAGAAGTGGATAGTCACCTCAAATCATAAATGCTTGCTTAAGTCAAAATCCACTAGCTTTCATTAAAATATTTTTGTTGAATAGTGGAGGTTGGTGCTTCAATGGCATTATTTTTGTTCTATGCGGATGGATTACTTTGTGGTTGAAATTATATTTGGATTGAAAGAAACACATGGGGGTGACCAAGAATTAAAACCTCCAACTACTTGGTGATTTTTGGTGTGAAAGTTTTATTGCTCATTAATTTTGGACTACTGATTGTTATTAGCTACCATTCCAAGCCCTTAAATATGCTTTTTAATAATAAAATAGTTCTTTTCCCCTCTTTCACGGATGCACAAGATCTTAATAATTCCTAGGCATCTTTAGGTGGTCGATCTTGACTATGGTTGATGTTGGCAATTATCCTTGTATTTTATTATTTTTGGGGGTCGGGTCAAAACTAAGTCTAATATTTTTGGTGGAACTTGTGTTTGCTTGTCTAATGTTTAGGTCACGGTTAAATAGTTATGCTACCATATATGCTCGTATTTTTTTAGTTTGTTGCGTATTTTTAAGATCCTTTGTAGGGAATCGTCAACCTTAAACCTTGTCAAATTGTTTTTCCAACACTAAATTATAATTTGTTATTGGCATGTCATCTTCAACAGTAATGCTAGTATTCACATTTTTCTATCTTCTATAGTATTGTCGTTGTCCTTTGGAGTAATGTTGTCTTCATGGATGTTTTTGTATGTAAGTTGTGTGCAAATGTTTATGTTTGTAAACAATTGCTCATAACATTGGAGCAATTGCACACTTGGTCGCACTCACACTTAATCTCATACTCACGTATGTATTCAACTACCAATCTCGTACTCACATATGTATTGAACTACTATTTTCGAGTTTTGGAGGTTAAATGGAACAATCAATTCCACCTTGCACCCTTCCTATGTTTGAGTTTTGAGTGAAGGGTATATAATATATATAATATTGAATTAGAGAACCATAATCATTGATTAATTGATGCCACCTTGCATCCTTCCTTAGTCATTACATCCTTCCTTAGCCATATTAGGTAGTGAATACACACACCATTAGGGTACCTCAAGTTTTGGAAACAAACTTATTTGTGATGGAGGAGACATCTTTAGTTATTCTATATTTTAATAATTGATTTGTAGTTATTGTTGACCTTTGAGAAAGGTAGACTACTTAGTCTACTATTGGTACAAAATATTAGATTAGTTTTTAAAGGTCCTAACAAAAAAGTGTATGTATTAAATTTTAAGAAATGTTTAGTGTCGATTGCATGAAAGAATCGAGAGGAATTTTTCTCAATTTTGTATTCTTTGGGATATGCGTAAGTAAAACATAAGTGAATGTGTTATATATTAGTGATAGGGCAATTAACCTTAGTGAAGAACCCAATTGTTTGTTGGATTTCAATACTAGTTGACTTGACACTTTTTTCTTCAAGTGTAGATATTATAATCAATTTGTTTAGAGAATAATTTATATAAAAAATCAGGTCTAGAATTTGTCCCAATTATTAAATGTTAAAAATTTCTGTTTCAAAACTTTTATCACTACAAAATTTATCTACTATAGAACTTGTAGATCGCTTTGGCTAGTATTTGGTGAAGGTCATAACATGTGGGAAACCGATGCTTGTTCTTTTACACAAGGGATGTGGCTCATGTACTCTTATCAAATTAATGTAGAGGGGTATTCATCAAAGTTCTATCAACTTAAAAGTTTGCTATCATTTGCAATCTTACATATTGACCACTTGCAATATAGATTCAACACTTTTTAATTGATTAATATAGAGTTTTATGTTCACTCTATACCTTCATATGTTCATTTCCTAGTCACCCTAAGTTCATGTTCTAAGTTATACCTAGTTAATCTTAGTTCATGTAAAATAGATAGTTGAGATATAAGAGGCCATTTGAACCATTTAGTTATACCAACAAATTATAAAGTGAGTTGGCAATAATTAATTACAAACATGTTTCAAACAAAAAAAATTCATTTGGCTTAGCTTTTACATATAACCTTCAATAACATATGGAACATTTTATAAGGGTGGCTTAATCTTATATCATATAGGAAGGGTTATCTTATAGCATAAAGATGCCTTGCAAATAATGTCTTACACTACAACACAATGTGCTTTGGTTGTGCATCAAATCTGTTTCTCTAAATTCTCATACAAGAAAAAATTGTTTGCACATGTAATCATTTAATATCATTGTCAATTATAACAATAAAAGATCAAATGCATAAAATATGAAAGCATTCATATGTCTTTGGAATAAGCCCTTTTCTATTAAACTTGGATTGTCTTCTCAACCCTCTTCAAAATTGATATCCTTGCTCCATGTTGAAAGTTCAATAAAGAAAAAAGATTCAAAAAGGCTAGGTAATATATTAATTATTGGCTTGGATTCTCTATCTAAATGACCTCCATTAGCTTGGGATATAATATTAATTATTGGCTTGGATTCTCTATCTAAATGACCTCCATTAGCTTGGGATATAAGTTCATCCATATTCCTTTAAGTACTTTAACTAACCTTTTGAACAATCTTTTCATCAAGTTTATGAATAACTAATGCTAAACTTTAGGGATAGGCTTCTTGGTCTTTTGTTACAATATTGCTGAGTGAAATGCTATCCAAATACTATTTCCTTAGCAGTTGGGAGACATTCATTCTCATCCTCCATCTACTTAAAAAAGAATCGAGTACACAATTAATCACCTAATGCCAACTAAATTCTAACTGTAACACCACAATATCTAGGAGACCTACAAGGTAAAATGATCAACATATTTAACATTGAAAGAACCATAGCAAATGTTTCCATTGCATGATTGTTGTAAACCATAGCAAATTTTTTTATTGCATGATTACTGTTGACTCTAATAACAATGGAACCATGATTTACTTCATGCTAAGAGACCATTTATCTTTGACCAAAATATTTGCATATGTGCAAATATGTTTTTGATTATATTAGTAGAGAAAGTGCCTTGATCCCATTACAAAAAGACATAAACAACAAACTCAAACCTTGCTAGAATTGTAAGTCTAACCAAATAATAAACATATGCATCCCACTTGCTGGAATTAAAAAAATAAACCCTTTAGTGTTTGTAAACATAACAATTAAACTACTAGAAAGTTCATAATCGAAGTGTCAATAGGGTATGCAAACCCAAACCAAAAAACTAAAAACAAAGGATATTTAACTGTAGTTATTTGGGACAACAATATGGTCCCAATTATTTTCAAGTTCCTCTAGTGACCTTTCCTAGCTTCTTATTTGTTCATTTTGAAGACACTTTTCTTGCGCTCCTATGTAGTCGCCATTCTTTTTAAGATGTTAATTGATTTTAGATCTCCTTGTAGACAATCCCATCATAACTCTATTCATTTTACCCTTGATCTCATCGTTGCCTTCAAATTCTTGAGTTCTCTCTATCACATCCCCTTCCCATTGGGATATGTTATGTTGATGTTCTCACAACTAATTTAGGATATACCATGAGACAATATGTCCTTAATATTATGAGACATTCAAGTTCCTCTAGTGACCTTTCCTAGCTTCTTATTTGTTCATTTTGAAGACACTTTTCTTGCGCTCCTATGTAGTCGCCATTCTTTTTAAGATGTTAATTGATTTTAGATCTCCTAGCAGACAATCCCATCATAACTCTATTCATTTTACTCTTGATCTCATCGTCGCCTTCAAATTCTTGAGTTCTCTCTGTCACATCCCCCTCCCATTGGGATATGTTATGTTGATGTTCTCACAACTAATTTAGGATATACCATGAGACAATATGCCCTTACTATTATGAGACAGTCCATCTTCAAATAATAAATCCACATCATTGACAAAGTTTTCATTGAAAGGAATCCAAAGCTTCCTAATGCATCATGATAATATCTTGAAAATCCTAAAGATAATTTTATCTATTTGTAATAAATAGATTCAAGCTTGACCATGTCCTAATAAAATGTGATGGATAATTTTTCTAACATCATGGTTCTCATCTCAAATCCATTCATTAATGCACTTTTCTAGTATCTTAACTCTCATAATGAATGGACAACTATTTATGTGAGTAATATGGATAGATGACCCATTTTCAAAAAACCATACACAGAACATGCTACAATAAAGGCATCACCTCCATTTTCATGGAAGGCTCGAGTTTGAATCATCATAAATTCATTCTTGTCCTACTCACAATCTTTCTTGATGTTGAAAGTTTTTTCGTAATTAACTATGATTAATTATCCTAATCTCATGTGACATTGTAGCCTATTTACCCATAAAATCTTACAAGTCTTGGCCCTCTATTGCATCTTTAGAAAATCTTGACCATTTACATAATCTCATGTGGTTTCTTAGACATGTGCAAAAGATCACATCAAATCTCATGATCTCATGCAACATATCACACGTTTGTGAGAGATCACTTGTCCCATTTCTCACCCTTACGTGTTTTCTCAAACATTCCTTATGTGCAAAAAGATGTATGTGAGAAAAGTGCATTTTTGTCCATTATATTAAAATAATTTTTTATCCCTTCATTCTGTGTTAGTCAATCAACCAAATCCTCTTAATCAATATGGACCCCTGATCTTTCAAATTAACCCAAACCATCTAATCCACTATAAATCAATCTACTTCATGTTAATGTTTTTTTGCTTGGTATACTTTTTAATGTGATCAGCTAGCATGAAAAACCCACCGGCTCCACGTGAAGCACTTTTGACCTGGAGCTATGAACTAGTGAGGCCACAAATGGGAGATCACATCCCCTTATTACAAAGTTGATGTCCAAACTCGTGAGCACATTGGATTAGCAAAGGCACAAGCCTGCAATCACAATGGCCCAACGGAGGTTTGAACCTGGGTGGGGACAACACCACCACCACTTAAAAAACACACTAAGTGGGGAACCCCACTTCTTGTTAATGATATGTTGGTGCTTGGATATTAATTAAACTATCACATTTAATTTGTTTACTTTTAATTACTCAATTATTATAATTGTTTAAAAATAAGGTTCTACTTGGTGGAAGTAACTTGCCATGATGCAATGAACACATACTTACTTAGACTCATTTAGTTAGGTTGCATATGTGCATGAATATGCATGATGCATATATATATATTTGCATAAAAATAAATTTTAATACATAAAACTAGGATAGCTTAATAATGTGGGGAGTTCGTTCCAACATCAAGTCATCAGAAAAACTTAGCACAAGAAACTGTTATTTGTTGACATGAATTGTTCAACATTTCATCAGGGGAAAATGTGAAGATGATGCAGACAAGGAAAAAGAAGAGGACAAAATGTAAAATATTAGCAATGGCAGTCTCAGATTTGTCCTCTAGCATGCGCGATGTTGACAAGGACGTTGATGACAATGTCAATGGGGATGATATAGATGATTATTAAATATTTTGCAAGAGACAAAGAGGCTTTAACATACTCTTGTGGAAATTGGAACACTATTATTCTTTGATGTGAGTGTTGGGATTAGTGGGAAGTAGTACTGAGTGGGGAGGGATGAATCAGTACCTCTAAAACTTTTAACACTTTTCACAATTCATCATTAGTAATCATTCATTACTGCATTACCGACCATTACAGTTGTTCTTTCTTATGCATGTAGTATTATTCCATAATCTTTAATTGTTTGCAACATTTATGAAAGTAATAAACCCATAACACAAGATATGATATCGCAAAAAATTCCTGTTAGGAAGTAACAACTACGGTGGGGATGACACCCACAAAACTTCACTATCTGCAGAATGGAAGGGAGCCGGTAAAGGCTTACAATTGATCACTTCTGATGATCTACCCTGTTAGGAGTATTAAGGTGGAGACCGATTAAGATCTACTCTGTTAAGAGCTTTAGCAACACTGATTTAAGTGTGCACTCGGTTAAGAGATTTACAATAGGACTGTTAAGTTCACCTTTCTTGAAAGGATTTCTTATGTGTACTACACTTGTTAGAATGAGTACATATGATTGACCTGATTGTATACAATCTACAATTTCTGATTACAGATCCATTAAAGCTCTCATAACAATAATATCACCTTAAGTGACTGATTAATACCTTTCTCTGCTCTTCGGTAGCCTGTGTTCCTGTTCTTGAAAACTGATTGGATTCTTTTCTGTTCCTCTGCATGAATTCTCTTGTTTGGTCTCTAGATGCTCTTTGTGGCTACAATCTTCATTGAGCAAAAACTATTCTCAATAGATTGAGCATCTATTTATACAAGTATTTGACCTATCTTTGAATCACACATTACAATGTTAACTCTTAGATCCAAGGTTTACAACTTCACCTTGATCTTTAGTTTGCATGTTTTAAATCAATAAAACTAATTAAAACAATACTAAATACATTGCTTCCTCCGCACATAATGGATTTAAAAAAAAATCAAGAAGCTATAAATACAACTTCATGATTTATCTGACGTGAAAAGTCAGATCCACTTTTTGCGGGATGTAACTGACTGTCGGTTCTTGGTCGTCGGGTTGAACTAAAAGTCTGTCGGCGTTCCTTTGTTTGAACTATTCGTTGGGTTCCCTTCATTTGTCGGGTTCCACTCTGTGCTGTTCCGTTGGGTTGCACTGTTGTTACTCGTCGGGTTTCATTAACCTTTTTGTCATCATATAACATTGAATAGTGTTTGTCGGGATGCTTTGAACTTTGTAGTATTGGGTAACCTTGGTGTTGGGTAGTGTTGTGCCCTGTCTGTCGGTGTAGAGTAAACCGATGGTGCAGATCATGTTTTCCTTCTGTATACTAATGGAAAAATATAATGCCTTCAGTGAGCAATGATGACTTAAGTATACAAATGAATTGAGGAGGATGAAAATTCCTTTGGTTTTGTGACTTACTCTTTAGACAATGTCATTTTGGACAAGGATGTTGGTGATTCTAATGTAGAAGATGGTGAATTTCATGTTTTGTTGTTTGAGGTGGATGATTAGATGAGTGAAGAGGCCGAGCAGGATGAGCTACTACTTGACATTCTATTTAAGACTTATCTCTAGGTCCAAGGGTCTAAGACAATAAGGAAGGGTTGGCACAACTACCCTTGAGGGAGTCTATGTCCAGGGTTGAGAAAAGGATTTTTTATCCCCTCAAAGGTTGATTCTTTAGTTGATAAAAATCAGATGGTACATGTGACTTCTATTGAGAAAGCTTCAAATGTTGAAAATTATGAGGCTGATGTAGATTTAGTTCAATATGATTTTTTTTAAAGGTAATGGGGTGGTGGCTACTACTTCTCTTTCTATTCTTATTTCCCCAAGGTATCTTGAGGAGCTTCATGCCAAGGTAGCTTGCATGTTGTAGGATATTGGTGCTTCTAGGTTGTTGGAAAGTTATGCTTGTGAGAAGACTATTGGGTGTCTTGGATTTTCTACTATGGCTAAGGTGAAGAGGTAGAATTAATTTTATATACTTGATTCTCTTATTACTAAATCATTAGCTAACTTAGTAATTCACTTGTTGGGAGTTTTTGTGACAATTGTGATTGTTTTTCTAGAAGATGGGCAGTTCAAGTAGCTACTTTATGATGAATAATTTTCCCTCTTCTCCTTTCTGAACTTGAAAGATTTCTCAATGATTCTTTTGAATGTCCTTGGTTTTTAGGAAAGAATGGTCTCTCTCTAAAAAATTGATCTTTGGGTTTTAATCCAATGAACGATTATAGTTTCAAGTTTTTTGTTTGGGTTAGATTACCAAGGTTGTCTTTGTAGTTTTATAATTAAAAAGTTTTAATGATTAAATTGTTAGTAGTTTGGAGCAATATAATGCTACTAAAATGATCACAAAGTTTAAAAAGTGTTTGTTGTTAGTTAGTTTTTATGTCTTTGTGGAGAAAAATAAGGCGCTCCTTTGATTAATTTATCTTCCAAAAAGGGAGATTGAGTACAACATATGAAATTTGAAGCCTCATAAGTTAGTTTTTATTGTTGTGTTAAAGTGGGCCATACTACTGGTTGTTTGAACAACAATAAAAATCATTTTGTTTGGACAAAAAAGGATCATACTCCTGGTACTATTGACAAGACTAGTACTTCTCTGAAGGAGGTGCAAAAGGAAGATAATAAAGGGAAATTGTATGTGAAAAGTATGATGTTGGATTCTTCTTTTAAAGCTTTGGGGTTGGGAGATGATTTTTCCTATGTTATGAATTTTTCTTGTTCCAAAATTTAAATTTAGATGACAAAGATTTTTTTACTGTTGTTAAACAAGAATTGTTTGAACATTCTACAAACCACTTTGATCTTGGGTTGGTAGTTTAAAAGATTTGTAGTTTCCTATCCTATGTAGTTTCTTTGTCATTCTTTGGCTATTCTTTGTTATTTTAATTGTTAAATCCTTTAACTTGTAAAATTTGTTTGGGCCCTTTCAAAATCCATACTCAATAAAAAAATCATACATTTTATTTATTTTATTTATTGTTAAATTACTCTCATGTTTGCTTATAAAACTCTTTAAGTAGATTTAAATAATCATAATAACACTAATCAAAATATCAATTTCTTTAGATTCAAAACCTTGAGCTCTCCAAAAGAGTATTTTCAAGATTTTCATGAAATTATCTCTAGTTGGAGAAATTTAGAGTTGAAGTTTTTTTTTATTTTTTTCAAAAAGAGTGGTTAAGTTTACACATACATAGCTGCATAAACAATTTTGATCAAAGAGTTTCAGAACTTTTGCTTAAAACATTATACATAAATTTAATTGTATTTCAAAATTTTAAACTGGAACATTTTTTTTTATAATTTTGGATGAAAGGTTTTCACTCAAAACTGTTCGTTTAATTTATATCCTACATTGCCTTAAAACTAAAAGGGGTAACAATTTATTGAAAGCCAAAGAGAACATAATAACAAGTCACAAAGAGCTCTAGTGAGCCTTATCCTGATCAAAAAGTTGATCCAACTCATAAGATAAATCTGAGGGAAGGTGCCTCTGATCAACAATATTCAAATCTTGCATATGCTCGGAAGCCCATTTAGCCAGATAGTCAGCAACACCATTCCACTCACAAGGGAATACTTAAAAATGATAGAGTCAAGAGACTGAAATAACTGAAGGATCCGCTTAATAACCAAAGCCAATTGCCAGCACACCTCTGCTAGCTCTTGTTTATTCAATAAACTCACAATCAACTGCAAGTCAGCCTCACAAATGATCCTATGCCAAACACGCACATAACAATGTTCCACTGCAACCAAGATGACAAGGGCCTCCATGAGATTATTGGTATGATAACCTTTGTAAATAGAAAAAAGAAATTGCACTTCCCTAGTATTGCTAGTCCCAACTCCCCCTATTCCTGCAGGACTAGGGTTTCCCTGAGAAGAGCCATGAGTGTTTGTTTTAATAACTCCAGGCAGAGGAGGAGTCCAATCCCCCTCATGATTAACTCGCTGTGAATGATGTCTGGTTCTACTATAATAGTGTCGGGTAGAAAACAAAGGAACATCGCCTTGTAGAGGAAAGGAAAGGCGAGTGCAAATACCCACATCTCCAGGGTCCATACCTCCATGTAAATCACATTTTTCCAGAACTGTTTCATGGAGAGGATGCACAATTTTCCCTCACAGGTGCATGACCCCAAAACTAACATTTTGAAAGCTCCTCCTATTTCTTTCCGGCCAAACATACCAAAGAATAAAGGAAGGGCCAATAGCCCAAGCAACCTAAAGAAAATAGGACCTAGAAGGGGAGTGCCCCAATCAGTCCTAGAACTCAAACAGAGAAGAAACATGCCAAAAATGGCAGCCCCACGCACCCCACCAGAAGTGCCAAATATTATTGACAAAGGAGCATTGAAAGAAGAGGTGAGAGATAGAATCCTCACTATTACTACATAAAACATAGATTGAGGGGCCATGGAAGCCTCACTTATAGAGATTATCCCAGGTAAGACAATGATTGTGGACCACCAACCAGAGGAAGAATTGACACTTAGGCCAAGAGAATGAATTCCAAACTTGCTTCCACCTCCACATCACCAAAAAACTGTCTAGTAATCTCGAGGTACCCTGTAGAAATAGAATAATTACCATAAGAAGCACCTCCCCAAGCCAAAATATCAGGTTCCTGCAAAGAGCTACACTCTCTAGAAGCCAAAATTCGTGAAAGTTCCAACTGATCCCTCGCTGAACCCCCCGACGGCCAGTCAAAAGAACTCTTTCATATATAACAAACAAAAGGGCCTAGATTAAAGACCTCCTTATAATGAGCCACCTTATCCCAGTCAGCAGAAAGGAAAGAGTCACAGAGAAATTGCAAGTGTGGATGAGAGGCCAAAAGAGGAGGGTTTCCATTCCAAGAGCCACTCCAGAACAGAGCTTCAGAGCCTCTATTACAAATCCAAAAAAGGATTCTCTTCACTAAGTGAGCACTTGTCTTAAGGGTATTCCACACCATAGAACCTTTGTCCTCAAACGAAACCTAGAAACATTCAAAGGATCAACTCTTGGCAAATACTTATGTGACAGGATAGAGGCCTAGAGATGAGACTGACTGGAACACCAGCGCCAGATGAAACTATTTTACCAAAAAATGTGTAAGGTGTAAATATTTGACTCTAAACTATTTACTTAGCTGAAAGTGTGACACATCTTTGTGATCTTAACCATAAATAACATTTTTAATATTAATGCAATTATAGTAAGAAAAAATATTATATTTCAATATAGTATGCTAGTATTTTTTAAAAATCTTTTACAAAAGGAAAGACAAATTATTAAAATAAAAAGAACAAAAAAACTCAATCGATTTTCCTACCTGCCCAACATGTCTTGTAGATGGTTTAAAAAATTTGTGTTTGTGTTAATGTGGAGGATGTTTTTTTTTTATACCAGATGATCACATTTGGTTAAAAGTTTTTAGGAAGGTTTCTTAAGGTGGGGAAAAGATTGTGACATGCAAAAATATGCATGGAAATTACCAATAGTCATTCTCAACAATCTCATAAAACTCTTCCCAAATACATGTAATTGATTTTTGTAGCATAAAAAAATCTTTATATTAATTGAAAATACATTGAGGCCTTATTGGACATATATAGAAACTATATTAACGATTACCATGCATTTTTCAAACTTTCACATCAAGAAGTTGAAAGACATAATAAAATAGAAGTTGAGTTCAAGTAAACTATTAGAATCTACAATACTAAAAAAAGTTAGCTATTAGAAAATTTAGAATTGCATAATGTATCATTCAAAATGAAGTAGCTTCTTATGTTTGTATGTTATTCAATTCCTCTTGGTTTAGCACACCAAATGTCAATTGTTTGTTAGTATATATAAAATATATTACCAATAACTATTTATCTTCCAAACTTTCATCCCAATAAGTTGAAAGACATAATTAAACAGAGGTGAGCTATTCGAATCTACAACACCCAAAAAGAGAAAAAGCAAGCTATTAAAATTTTTAGAATTTTATAATATATCATTCAAAATGAGGTTACTTCATATGTCTATATTTTCTTCAATTCCTCTCGGTTTATCACATGAATTATCGATTGTTTGTTAACATAATTTTATTAAATATTTAACTATAGATTTACACTAGACGAATTTGGAAGGTAGTTTATGTAAATTGTTGATTTCCCAGTTTCCAACTTTTAGATTAAAACTTATCTTTATTTTAAGTTATTTATTTTCTTTGTTCATCATATGTTTTGTAAATAATATGTAGATTTAGTAAAAAAATTAAAATTGAGTAAGATTTTAGTAATTGATTTAAGTAGAAATAATGTATTATTGTATCCTTGATGAGCACTATAGAATGTACACCCATTCAAGGTCTAAAGTGTCAAGCAACTTGATCGAATGTATTGATTGATATATGCAAATTATTTCAATGACCAAACTCTTGCATTTAGTACTAACTAATAAACATTAAAATATATAATAGAATCAAAATATATTATTGTAATATCCTACATGTATTACATGAATATGAAACCTGTTATTAATGGGTTGTGGGAATACAAACTATCCTAAGTTTTGAGATTGAAATTGTTATTGGAAAACCTCGTGAGATGTGCATATAAAAACATAGTGTGCTATGAATGTTGAGGCAATATGGAGTATTTCAATCTATCACAAGTTTTGTGACTAAATTTCCTATAGAAACTTGAGAATTTGCATACTAATACAGTGTGTACGCATGAATGTTGAGGCAAGAAGGATTATTTCTATGATATGATAAATATGGAGCACATGATGAATCATTTTGTGACGACACACCAAAATAAGGGTTCTATGTATTTTGATTGGAAATAATTTGTATTGTTTCTCATGAACAATACACAAAGTAACATGAAGGAAAAATGAGAAAACTCAACAAGGAAATAGAAAATTAATATGATAGAAATTTATTGGAAAATTATATTAATTCAAAATAATCCAAGTTCTATACAAAATTCAAGAGGTCAAAGATAAGATTCAACCAAACAAAAAACTAGTTCTAGTATTAGAAGTTTCTCTTCTAGTGGTTGGTCTTCTTGGCTTGTCATTCTGGTGGTTTCCCAACTAGTGCTTAAGCCTTGGCAAGTAGAGCTACTCCTAGGCTACATGTAGAATGAAGAGTAAGCATCCTATATTGACCATGGGAAAATCATGATGAAACCATTATGTAAGGTAGATAACATTGTTGATACCGTGACAAATACAACATTCAAAAGATTGAATACAAAATAAACATGATGACACTACTTTTTTTAATACAACCTTATCAAACAAGTCTTATACGATCATCTTCATTATGGGACTTTGTGATAAATTTAGCTACAAAAAAATAAGTTTTTATCTCACATAATATCATATTTGTTTTATCAGAGACCCATTGATATTTTATTAACCATTGTTGAAGATTAATGTTTTCATTGATTTCAAAGGAGTTAGCCAAGGATGTATTTCCATGGTATTGATTTTCATTATGTTCTCCTCAATTTCAAGTATCTAGAAAGTCATAGTAACTTTAACTACTTTTATCATGTCATGTGAGAGAATTTGTGTTTTGGAAAGAGAGTGAAAAGTTTTTTTGACAAATCTCTTGCAGAATGTTAATATTACCATCATGCATTAGTTCTAGTTTTTTAAGTGATTCAAGTTGGTGGTGAACTTGGAGAACTAACATCTTCTTACTGAGTAATGAAAATAGAAGGAGACGACAAGCAAGTGTTCTTTGTTTCTCAATGTTGGCCATGGGATTCAAGACAAGGTATGCCTCAGGAACCTTTGCAATTTTCTAATCCTTATAATACTCAATGGAAAAACCAAAATTATCAAAATCCTTCTCAGTACTCCAAATTTGCTTGGAACAACTAGTGGCCTAACCAGCAACAAAACCAGTGGCCTCAACCTCAAAATCAATGGTAGCCACCACAGGAGAATTGGAAACCATATAACCAATGGAGGGGGGCTCAACAATGACCTAATCAAAATCCTAGTTATCCACATTTACCACCTCCAGTATCTCAACCTGCAATAATGCCACCTCCTGCAGCCACAAGTCCTACTCCAAAGAAAAAACAATTACCTGCTCAGCCACAACCCAATCTTAAAAATAAGCAACAAAAACCAATGTATGCCACTGATACTCAGCAATACCCTGCATATGCACTAGAGATATATGATATCCATTTGAGATATGGTACTACTCTGCTTGCACCTAAACCTCATGTTATAATGGAAGTTCCAGACATTCTTGCAACATCAACACCACTTCTAGAAGTTACTTTGCCAAATACTGTCCAACCAATTGATATACCAAGAAAAACTGATGTTCACACTTTAGTTAATCCTCCCTTTCCACAAAGGCTTAGCATGGAAAAACCTATATCCCAAGAAGAAACACCATTTGATATCATCAACTAGTTGAAAAACATGCATATCCAGATTCCACTGTTTCAAGCTATCAAAGATGTTCCTCTTTATGAAAAATCCATTAAGAAAGCATGCCTCAAAAAGCCTAGACGTAAGAAAAAGGATCCTCAAACAGTCCATGTTGTTAGAATAGTCCCAAAGGATAACTGAGAGGGGGGGGGGGGGGGAATCAGTTATCAATAACTTTAATT
>MU223776.1:3152888-3170033 GCA_018584345.1 Thuja plicata
TAATCCCTGTTAAAAGATTCTTCAACCCTGTTAGGAGTTGTACAATACAATGCAGTAGTATAGTTGACCTGGTTAAGGGTCAGACCCTGTTAGGAGTCTTTTACAATAACCCTGTTAGGGGTGGAGGCTTCACTATCCAAGGACTCACTGTCCAGATGGTGAAGGCTACAACCTTCTGAATATTTGATACATACTATATCAACAGGATGAACTGTTGTATGTGACACTGCTTGTCTGATCAGTTCCTTTTATGCGCCGATGCTTTAACCTCTTGTAAAGAAATATAAAAATCTAATTTGTATTCTGAATGCTTCAACATAAACATCTATATTATCAACATATGATAAATATAGCTCTGTTGTATCAACACTCTGCTCTGCTTGTCAATCTCTGGCTTTCACAACTTTTGTTATCATAAATGACCTTGTATAAATACATACTCCAATTATGAGATCATGGGACCTGTTGGACAACTCTTCATAACATCCTTGTCGGCTCTACTAAGCACGCAATTATAATTACAACCGTGCAAGTCAATGTTGAACAGACACATCGCTTCACTAAGTCGGCTTCACCAATTTGACCATAACATTGTAATCTTCTTGAAACACGTTTAGCGCATTTAGATTAATATCAAAAACTCATAACTTATCATGAATATACACACACATATGCAGGAGATACGCGCAACTCAATTAACACATTACATACGTCGGCCTTAAACCGTTAATCCTCCAGAATTATAACTGTCAATAACAGAATTACACATCTTTACTGAAACATCATATTTGAGTCTATGTGTATGAATATAGCATAGTAAACATGTCAACAACATGTATCTATCCACGTTTGTCTTCATGTCATCATATGGATAAGTACATACAGAAGTACTGTTGTGTATTATATGATGTCGTCAATGACAAACATACAATCAATCAACTGTTCAGAATCAAATCTCCAACATTTCCACTGTCAAACCTTCTTAGTATTTTGCAAGGACCAAATTTCTTCATCTTCAGTTTACCTTATGTTCCAATAGGAAATCTGCCTTTCTTCAAATGAACCATCACTACATCACCAACTTCAAATATTTTATGTCTTCTTGATTTTTCTACACTGTCTTTGTACTTCTGATTACTCTTTTCTAGCTTTTGTTTTACATCTTCATGTAATGTCTTTGTAAATTATGCAAATTATTTTGCTTCAACACTTCTTTTCTCTTCTCCAACAATATCTCTCAAATCTGATATACCTCTCAGTTGTGTGCCATGAACAATCTCAAAATGTGTCTTTCCAGTACTTCTATTCACTGAACTCTTGTATGCAAATTCTGTTGTGCCAGCATCAAATCCCAATTGCCTGGTGTGTCTCCAACTGAGCATCTCAAAAATTTACCCAAACTTTGGTTTAAAACCTCTGTTTGTCTATCATTCTGTGGATGAAATGTAGAACTAAACTTAAACTCAGTATCCATCTTCTTCCAAAGTGTTCTCCAAAAATAGCTAACAAACTTACTGTCTCGGTCAGAAATGATACTCTTCAGTAATCCATGCAATCTGACAATTTCCTTAAAGAAAAGATATTTTATATGTACTGCATATGATGTTTTCTTACATGGTATTAAATGTTTCATCTTAAAAAATATATCCACAACAACAAAAATGGAATCATTACCTCTTGTTTTCCTAGGTAAGCCAAGAACAAAATCCATGTTGATATCACTCCAAGGTTTCTCAGGAACAGTAATAAGTGTATACAAACTAGTATTCTGACTCACTCCCTTTGCAACTTGACAAAATCCACAACTTTT
The DNA here is from genome assembly GCA_018584345.1 of Thuja plicata. NCBI lineage: Eukaryota > Viridiplantae > Streptophyta > Pinopsida > Cupressales > Cupressaceae > Thuja > Thuja plicata. The sequence goes on from MU223776.1 coordinate 3,154,699, forward strand.
CACAAATTTTTGAACATCCTTATACAACCGAGGCCAAAAATACCTTTCCTTCAGTAAACTCAATGTTTTATCAATACCAAAGTGTCCAGCCAATCCACTGCCATGTTTCTCCTTTATCAAGTTAGTTCTCATTGATCCTCTCGATATGCACAAATGAATACCTTTGAACAACATATCTTCTTGGATAAAATAGTCTTCATACTTACTTGATTGATTTGAATTAGGTGCTTTGCACACTCTCCACTACTTTGAAAAATAAAGATCATTTTCATACAAATTCTTCATGTCATCAAAACCAAGAACCTCAATTCTCATTTTAGTCAACAAAGATCTTCTTCTACTCAATGCATCTACAAATCTGTTAGAAACTCCACTCTTATGCTTAATAACAAATGTAAAGCTCTGCAAATACTCTACCCATTTCATATGTCTCTGATTCAACTTGTTCTAACTACCCAAATACTATAAAGCCTTATGATTAGTATACAACACAAATTCATTTGGCATCAAATAATGTCTCCATTTATTCATAGCTTGCACAATAGCATAGAAATATTGATCATAGACAGAATATTTCCTCTTTGTATCACTCAAATTCTCACTAAAGAAAGCAACATGTTTACCTTCTTGAGTCAACACAACTCCAATTGCACTTCCACTTGCATCATATTCCACTTGAAATACTTTATTTAAATCGGGTAATGCCAACAGAGGTAATTCAACAACCTTCAACTTCAAAGCTTCAAAACCCTTATCAAATCCATGTATCCATTTGAATTCTGTTTTGTCTCCTCTCATTGTCTCAGTCATAACATTACAAATAGAACTGAAATTTCTGATAAACTTTCTGTTAAAAATCTCCAATCCTTGAAATTATCTTACCTCAATGATGTTTTGAGGTGTAGGCCAACTCAGTATAGATTCAACCTTCTCTGGATCCATCTTCAAACCATCAGCTGAAATACAAAACTCAAATACACAAGCTCTTATTTCATGAAGGAACACTTTTTTAGATTTATCAACAACTTTTCTTCTTTCAATCTCTACAACACTTGTCTTATATGCATCAAATTCTCTTCTCTAGTCTTACTGAATATCAAAATATCATCCAAGTATACAATCACACATTTATTCAAGAATTTCTTCAGAACTTCATTCATCAACCTCATAAAGTACTTGGTGCATTAGTTAAACCAAAAGGCATAACCAACCACTCATACAAACCTTCCTTTGTCTTGAAAGTAGTCTTCCATTCATCACCTTCTCTAATTCTGATATGATGATATTCAATTTTTAAATCAATTTTGGTAAAATATTTTTCTCCACTCAAACAATCCATTATGTCATCCATTCTTGGTATAGGAAACCTATAATTCACTGTGATCTTGTTAATTGTTCTGGAATCAGTGCACATTCTCCATTCTCCATTCTTCTTAGGTGCCAATACAACTGGTACTGCACAAGGATTCAAAGCTTCTCAGATCAAAACTTTGTTCAACAATTCATGAACTTGTCGGTTAAGCTCTTCATTCTCGGTAGGTGTTAACCAATGTGGTGATTTTTTGGCAAATTAGCTCCAGGAATCAAATCTATACAATGAATGATATCCCTCATTGGTGGAAAACCATCAGGTAGATTGTCTGAAATTATCTCCTTGTACTCAGTGAGCAACTTTCCAACTTCTACAAGAATGTCATCTTTTGTATTCTTACTCGGTTTGTTAGGAATCAAAGCATAACAAATATCATTCCTTGTCAAATCCTTAATAAATTGTCTACCTTCCATCAAGCAAACTTTCACAGATGTACATATCTCACCAGTAGGTTCTTCAACCAAAGGTAACAAAACTTGCTTCTTACCATCAACCCAAATAGAATATCTATTCAATCTTCCATCATGTATAGCATGTCTATCATATTGCCAAGGTCTACCCAAAAAAATATGACAACAATCCATAAGCATAATATCACACAACACCTTATCATAGTACTTTCCAATTTTTAGATTCACAAAACACTGTTCACTCACCATTAATGTATGATAATCCTTGATCCATGATATCTTATAGGGTTTTGGATGTTTCATCCTTTCCAACAGAAAATTTCCAACCATTTCCTCAGATGCCAGATTCTCTGAGCTTCCACTGCCAACAATCACCTTCCAAACTTTGTCTGCAACTCTACATCTGGTCATGAACAAACTTTTCCTGATCGGATCTTGCTTATCCTTCTCACTCCATAGTATCCTTCGGATCATGAAATTTCCTTCCTTTTCAGCTTCATTTGGTGACTCCTCTGGCACCAATGCATTTCTTCTACTATTTCCTTTCTTATTTGCGTGTGTACATTCAAAAGATTTATGTCCTTCTTCACCAAAGTTGTAACAAGTAACTTGGAAACCTTTTCTTCTATATCCACTTCTTGAGTAATTACCTCTTCCTTGGTATGAATTTCCACCCTTCCATTCAGTCTTTCCTTTTTCTTGAGATGTGTCTAAAACTGACTTGTTTGGTTCAGATCTACTATTCTCACCATGAGATCTACCTCTTCCTCTAGGAAATATACCACCTCTACCTCTTTGTCTTTTCTCATATCTTCTATTCAATTTTTCCTCAGCTTTTAGGGAAAATTGGTATGCCTCCTCAATGCTTTCCATCTTGATCAAATTGATTTCATCTTTTATAGAACTTCTCAAGCCATTCAGGTATCTTTCAGTTCTTTCCACTTCATCCTCAACATGTCCAGATCTGATGTCCAATCTGTAGAATTATTCAGTATAGTCTTTCACAGATTTTTCTTTCTGCTTCAAGCTTTGCATTTTCTAGATTATGTTAATCTGATAATCACAAGGTAGAAACTTACATTTCAAATTGTTTACCATCTTATCCCATATCTTGATTTTATCTTTACCTTTCTTCTTTCGATCCAATTGCAGACATTCCCACCATAGGGATGCATGACCTTTCAATTTTGTGCTTGCAATCTTCACCTTATTATCCTCTGCCACATTCTCATATTCAAAGTACTTTTCCATTTATGTTATCCAGTCAATCAATTCATCAGAATCCAATTTTCCACTATACTCAGGAGGATTAAATTGAGGTGTGGATTTAAAACTTGTCAAGGCTCTCAGGAATCACTCTTCTTTTTGATTCATCATAGGTATAGGTGTAGATTCACCTTGAACCTCTTCAATTTGATCATCACTAACATCATCAAGATGTCTTCCTTTGCGTTGGGCTGTCTCAACAACTTCCAATCTAGTAGCCATCTGTCTAAGCATATCAGCTAGACCTGGATCAACATTTCCTCTCCCATGAACCATCTTGATTCCCTTTGCAATTGTAGGTCAGATCACAACCTGTTACCCCACAATAATACTAACTAGGGTTAGGGTTTCAAGAAGGAAATTAGATCTCACCACACTTTGATACCACCTGATGAAATTTAAGATGATGATTGGGCCCAGGGCACACCCAACACCAACCAACCTTGCCAACAATGCGGAAACAACACAGTGAGAGAATAAAATATAGAACTCCTTTTATATTAACTTGGTCAAAATCATTACATGTCGGGTTGTAAGACCTTCCCATTTTTGGCCATATATTTGATGAATTACAATAAGATCTTCATACAATAGAGATCACAGATGTTCAATCTCAATATCTAAACATTTTCTTTCTTGCTCTAAGATTCATTACAAAACTAAGAACATACAACCAAATATATACAAGAGTCCAACAAGGAACTCAGCGCTCAAATACAAAGAGAGACCCAGATTAAGGTCCACACAGGCCCCAAAGGGAGATCCCAAATCAACTCAGAAATGGAAATTGAATGAAGAAGTCAGCCAATGATCTAACTCCCAAAATAAATGTCTCTGGCAAATGGTTATCGAAAATCAGCAACCCATTGGTAAAGCATTCCCAAGCATCAGAAAACCCGTTGGTAAAGGCATCACCAAAACATGTCGATAAAGGTATCACTAAAACCCATCGGAAAGCATGACTGAGAAATAGGAAACAAACATGCTTGAGAAACAAAACCCGAGCGACAGAGACAAGAAAAGAACTAAAGAAAACATATTTTTTGGTTGAGAAGGATTGCCAATGACCCAAGATGCTACTGCATCATGAACCCAAATCTCTACACACATATAATCTACATCAATGAAGGCAGTCTACCACTTTTCCAACCTCAGAGAAGAATTAACCCATCCTTAAGAGAAATAGTAAAAATTGAGTTACAAAAGTTGCTAGATGCTGGTTTTATTTATCCAATATCTGATAGTAAATGGGTATCACCTTTGGTAATTGTGCCTAAAATGGGGGGTAAATAGAGAATATGTGTAGATTATAGGGAATTGAACAATGCAACAAAGAAATACCATTTTCCCTTGCCATTTATTGATAAAGTTCTAGACACCTTAGTTGGAAAGAAGTACTTCTCTTTTCTTGATGGATACAACAGTTATAACCAGATTAGTATTGCTCCAAAGGATCAGGAGAAGACAACATTTACATGCCCTTGGGGAACATATGCATATTTTGTCTTACCTTTTGGCTTATGTAATGCACCATCTACTTTCCAAAGAGTTGTAATCAGCATTTTTGCTTATATATCACATGATTGCATGGAAATATACATGGATGACTTCACTACATTTGGTGTTACTTTTGAGGAAGATTTGAAGAACTTGGAAAAAGTGTTGATCAGATGTCAAGAACACAACCCATCTCTCAACAGTGAATTTTTTTTTATGTTGATGCAGGAAGGAGTGGTGCTGGGACATTTCATTTCAGAAGCTGGCATCCAAGTAGACCCTGAAAAAATTGAGGTAATTCTCACATTGCCTACACCTACCAAGAAAAAAGATGTTAGATCCTTTTTAGGACATGCTGTCTATTATAGGCGCTTCATCCAAAATTTTAGTCAGATATCTATCCCTCTATACACCTTGCTTACAAAAGAGGCAGAGTTTGCATGGACATCAACTTGTGATGAATCCTTCCTGCAATGTCTCAAGTCACTTCTAACAACTGCACCAATACTTAGGGGGCCTGATTGGTCTTTACCATTACACATACATACAGATGCTTCTAACTATGCAATAGGTACTGACTTAGGACAAAAGTCTAATAACCTTGAAAATGCAATTTACTATATCAACAAGAGTTTACATGGCCCAGAGTTAAATTACACAGTTACTAAAAAAGAATTACTGGCAGTAGTTTATGCTTTGAATAAATTTTGCCATTATGTAACAGGCTATCCCATCTTTGTTCATACTGACCATGCAACAATCAAGTATCTCATGAACAAACCTACCATCTCAAGTAGCCTAGCAAGATGGCTTCTTCTTTTGCAGGAATTTGACATAACCATCATTGACAAGCCAGACTCCAGACTGCTGCCAATGATACTACTGTGATAGATGACACATTCCCTGATGAACATTTGTTTCATATTGCTGTCAAGAGTCCATGGTATGTTGATATAGCTAATTACCTTGTAGCTGAAAAAATGCCTACACATTTCTCTCCTAAGGACAAAAGAATTATTGTTGAGAAAAGCTTTCAATTCTCTTGGATTGACAATACACTATTTTACACTAGTCCAGACCAAGTCATGAGAAGGTGTGTACGTGAAGATGAAGCAGATGATATCCTCCATGCTTGTCATGATGAGTCATGTAGAGGACACTTTGCAGCTAAGAGGACAGCTATGAAGATCTTAACAACATGTTATTACTGGCCCACACTTCACAAATATGCAACCAATTATACAAGAAAATGTGATAAATGCCAGAGGATGGGTCGTCCAGTAAAATTAGATAAAATGCTTTTACATCCACAAGTGGTTGTCACACCATTTGAAAAGTGGGGCATGGATTTCATTGGTCCTATAGACCCCCCATCTAATGGAAAGTCCTAAATTTTGGTATGCACCGATTATCTAACCAAATGGGTGGAAGTTAAAGCCATGAAGCATGCATGAGATCATAAGGTAGCAGAGTTTTATTATGAGGAAATCTTCACCCGTTATGGTGTGCCAAGAGAGCTTTTAATTGATTAGGGAGCACAATTCACATCCAATATGATCACATGACTCATGAAGGAATAAAATATCAGACATAGGAGGTCCAGTCCCTACCATCCTCAAGCCAATGGCCAGACAGAAGTTACTAACAAAGAGATAGAAGCCATTCTAACAAAAATAGTTCATCTACTCCACCGTGACTAGAGAAGCCGACTCTCAGAAGCAATTTGGGCATAAAGAACAACATGGAAGACAACCACAGGATTCACTCCATTTGAATTACTGTATGGGAAAGTAGCAATGTTACCAATTGAGTTTGAGCATAAAACATTGTGTACTGCTCTGGAGTTAAACATTGACCTTCCTGCAGCACACAAAGACCGACTGCTACATCTCAACTCCTTGGAAAAAATGCAAGAATATGCATTGGAGTGAGATAGTACAGAAACAAAGGAAGAAGTGGAATGACTCCCATATTAAGAACAAACAGTTTTAAGTAGGTGATTGGGCATTACTGTATGATTCTAGATTCCAAGAAATACCAGGCAAGCTGCATACAAGATGGTTAGGACCATATGAAATAGACCATTTTTTCACCAATGGAGAAGTCCTGTTGACAACTATTGACCTAGTACACTTAAATCTATTGGTCAATGGGCATCGACTTTGTCTGTATCATTAGTTCAAACACCCAAGTCCAAATAAGAAACAGGTAAAAATTCCTATAGAAGAGGGTGCAAACCTTCTTCCTACAGCTTCAACATAACATTCCTTCATGCATGTTCATAATAAAGACTTCATTTTCAAATGAAGTTCCATTCTCCATTCATATTATATATTCATATTCTCAACCCATTCCGCTTCTCTACCTTCCACCCACCCATCTTCCATGTCACTTACTCCACTCTTGCATCTTTTCTTTCTTGTGCGCGCTAATCGAATGACAGGTACAAATTTTCAAATTTATTTCCACTTTTAGCATATAGATTTTGGTAATTATATCTAGTACTGTGATAAATATATGATTAAGGCATTAAGCAAGTTCCTCACCCCGTGCCAAGTGTGACAAATGTGGACACTTGTCTTAATTTTGTAGGGGGCAGGGAGGTGTATTAAGTTTTCATGTCATTTCTAGTTGTCCTTCTCACTTCTTGTAAGATTACCTATCAACTCAAATCTTTACTTTGGCCTTGTCTCATTAAGTCCCTTTACTATCTCGCACAAGTGTCATACTATTATTCCTGAATTATCCCAGATTTTCAGACTTGATGTGACCCAAAAGGACATAATTAAACTATGTGGTAACTTTTACTTAAACTCACAGTTAGAGTTATAATTTCTTCTGTTAAAATGTCATTATTATTGTTTATATCAAATACAACAGAAAGATTACAAGAGAAAAATTTGTAGTTTCAATAGGTGCAATTTGAAAGCTTAATTCAGGGTGATTCAAAAGGGAATAAGGTATTCAGAAATTGAAGAGCATAAGAAATTGAGAGATTGACAGGCTACAACATAAATTTGAAGGAAAATATTTGGAACAAATGGGAGGGAAGCTGCAGCGGTATGAGCCCATGGTTCATGGAGTTCTGCTCATAGATATTAAAGAAGTGTGAAGGTTCAATGTGTGTGGTTGGCTGGGGTATTTCCTACAACTAACAAAACTTGATGATGAGGTAGCAGCAGAATTCTTGAGTAAATTTGAAGAGGGAAAGGAAACTGTATGCAATTTAACGGTTGTCACAACAAAGTAACGCATAGAATAAGTAACTAGATTGCCAACAATTGGGGAACTTTATCCCAATGAGCATGATGATAGGTTAGCTAGAGCCCAGTTTACTCTTCCAAAAGACCCTCCATTGGAGATTAACAAGAAAGGATGCAAATGCATGTCGCTCCCTCCGCCATTCAATGAGCTGGCAACACACATTATAAGGTACTTGACCTGTGAGGGAAGATTTTAAAATTTACATGCACATCATTTCAAATTACTTAGCTATGTAAGTCATAGTCTTCCAGTAAATGTTCCCAATTTCTTGTATAATATCCTAATTATTAGTGCAAAGGAGACCCAAAAGGGGAATGCAAATTCTATCTCCCACCATGCCCTAATTAAACTGTTAGTTGAAAAATCCCTTGGGGAAGTATCTCCTTTGGCATGTTCATAGTTTGTTTATTTTAAAACCTTGAAACCTTAGGTTGAGCCTGTTGAGAAACCCAACAATGATAATGCAACACCCTTTGAGCTAGCTGTTGAACAAGCCACCCAAGAAGGGGAACCCAAAAAACTTGAAGAAAATAGACCTTCACCTTATCATGAGAGAAATCCCCCTACCTCTTCTTAGAAGAGAGGAAAATGAAAATTAGGTGAAGGAAATTTTGTTCCTACAACTGAACCACAAAACCCCATAGCTTCAAAAGGAAAGAAAAAGGAAATCGGCTCATGCACCAACTACTCCTATAGCAGAGAGACCAAATAAAGCTAGTAGAAAGAAGGCTGTGGAGGTTGAAGATACTCCTGTGTGGAGAATTCCTAGGAAGAGAGGACAAATTCCTCAAGTATCTCTTGAGTTCCAATCTGTTCCTCCAGAGCAAGCTGCTATAGAACCCCATGTGCAATATATTCCAGATGATTCCCCAATTCGACCTGAAATCTGAGACCTTTCTCAAAATTTAAATGAGAAATGTGATGATGAGCTTGCACTATGTCAAAATGACCCTAAAGAGTGTCATCAGAATGTTTAAAAAATCAATGAGGAAGAATTTTGAATGCCTCAGCAGTCAGCCCACTCATAGAATGCCCTAGTTCTTTATCAAAGAACCTGGTTCATTAGCTATTTAGAGTAGGCATGGAAAGAGTAGAGGAAACAAAACAATCAGTTAGAAGAGTATGACCCACCTACATTGCAAACCCTTCTTTTTGGCTTGTACAATCAATTTGTTCTTAAAAAAATCCTATGGAAGGAAGAAAAGAAGAAATACAAAGAGTGATAAACAACCCAAATGAGGAAATAAAAGACCTAAAGGAGCAATTGGAAAGGAAAAAATAGAAAATGGATCATGCCTTGAAGTTGGCTTATTAGATTATCACTTGTAGACCTCCTCCCAGGGTATACACTATTTGTTTAAAAGAAAAATTCCTTTTATTTCAACTGATGATGACCTTTAAGAACATAGATTCTGAGTTCAAAACAACCCAAGAATTCCATGGCCTATACCAAACCCTTCCTTCCTGGAAACAGAACCTACTATGTGAGTTATACCTGCACAACTTCATTATTCCCAAGGAGACTGAATGAAATCCTCTACTTCATATTGGGGATATACATATGAGGGATTTAATGTCTTGGATGCATAATGAAGAAAATTATGAAAGGCAGCTGGACAACTACAGGGACCAAGAGAAGACAAAATCACTACCTTTAAGGGCTGAAAGCAATAAGCCCTTCAAAATCCATACTCATTAATAAAAAAATCATACATTTTATTTTATTTTATTTATTGTTAAATTACTCTCATGTTTGATTATAAAACTCTTTAAGTAGATTTAAATAATCATAATAACACTAATCAAAATATCAATTTCTTTAGATTCAAAACCTTGAGCTCTCCAAAAGAGTATTTTCAAGATTTTCATGAAATTATCTCTAGTTGGAGAAATTTAGAGTTGAAGTTTTTTTTTTCAAAAAGAGTGGTGAAGTTTACATATACATAGCCACATAAATAATTTTGATCAAAATATTTTCAAAACTTTTTTTCTTGAAACATTATACATAAATTTAATTATATTTCAAATTTTTAATTGGAACATTTTTATTTTATAGTTTTGGATGAAAGGTTTTTACTCAAAACCATACGTTTAATTTATATGCTACATTTATTTAAAACTAAAAGAGGGGTAAAAATTTATTGAAATCCAAAGAGAACATAACAAAAAAAGTCACAAAGAGCTCTAGTGAGCCTTATCTTGATCAACAAGTTGATATAACTCATAAGATAAATCCGGGGGAAGATGCCTCTAATCAACAATATTCCAATCCTGCATATGCTCGGAAGCTCATTTATCCAGGCAGTTAGCAACACCATTCCACTCACGAGGGAATACTTAAAAATGACAGAGTCAATAGACTGACATAACTGAAGGATTTGCTTAATAACCAAAGCCAATTGCTAGCATACCTCTGCTAGCTCTTGTCTATTCAATAAATTTACAATCACCTATGAGTAAGCCTCACAAATGATCCTACACCAACCACGCACACAACAATGTTCCACTGCAACCAAGATGGCAAGGGCCTCTATGAGACTATTTGTATGATAACCTTTGTGAATAGAAAAAAGAAACTGCACTTCCCTAGTATTGCTAGGCCCAACTCCCCCTATGCATGCAAGACCGAGATTTCCCTGAGAAGATCCATGAGTGTTGATTTTAATAACCCCAGACAGAGGAGGAGTCCAATGCCCCTCATGATTAACTCACTGCGAATGATGTCTGGTTCTACTACCATAACGTCGGGTAGAAAACAAAGGAACACCGCCTTGTTGAGGAAAGGAAAGGTGAGTGAAAATACCCACATCTCTAGGGTCCATACTTCCATGCAAATCACAATTTTCCAAAACTATTTCATGGAGAGAATGCACAATTTTCCCCCATAGGTGCATGACCCCAAACCTAACATTCTGAAAGATCCTCCTATTTCTTTCTAGCTAGACATACCAAAGAATAAAGGAGGGGCCAATAGCCCAAGAAAATTGAAGAAAAGAGGACCTAGAAGGGAGTGCCCCAATCGGTCCTAGAACTCAGACAAAGAAGAAACATGGTAGAAATGGAAGCCTCACGCACCCCACAAGAAGTGGAAAAATTGCTTGACAAAGGAGCATTGAAAGAAGAGTCAAGAGATAGAATCCTCACTATTACTACATAAAACACAAATTGAGGGGCCGTGGAAGCCTCGCTTGCAGAGGTTATCCTAGGTAAGACAATGATTGTGAACTACCAACTAGAGGAAGAATTTACACTTAGGCCAAGAGAATGAATTCCAAACTTGCTTCCACCAATGCACCTCCACATCGCCAAACAACAGTCTAGTAAGATCGAGGTACCCTATAGAAATAGAATACTTACCATAAGAAACATCTCTCCAAGACAAAACATCAGGTTCCTACAAAGAGCTACACTCTCTAGAAGCCATAATCTGTGAAAGCTCCACCTGATCCCTCGCTAAACCCTCGATAGCCAGTCAAAAGAATTCTTCCATCTATAACCAACAACAAGGCCCAGATTAAAGACCTCCTTATAATGAGCCACCGTATCCCAGCCAAAAAAAAGGAAATATTCACAGAGAAATTTCAAGTGCGGATGAGAGGCAAAAAGAGGAGGGTTTCCATTCCAAGAGTCACTCCAGAATAGAGCTTCAGAGCCTCTATTACAAATCCAAGAAAGGTTTCTATTCACTAAGTGAGCACCTGTCTTAAGGATATTCCACACCATAGAACCTCTTTCCTCCAAAGGAAACCTAGAAACATTTGAAGGAACAACTCCTGGTAAATACTTATGTGACAGGATACAGGCCTAGAGCTGAGATTGACTAGAACACCAACGCTAGATGAAACTGTTTTACCAAAAAATTTGTAAGGTGTAAATATTTAATTCTAAACCATTTAGTTAGCTGAAAGTGTGACACATCTTTGTGATATTAACTTTAAATAATATTTTTAATATAATTACAATTATAGTAAGAAAAAAAATTATATTTCAATATAGTATGCTAGTATTTTTTTAAAAATCTTTTACAAAAGGAAAGACAAATTATTAAAAAAAAAAAAAAAAATCAATCGATTTTCCTACCTGCCCAACATGTCTTGATGATGGTTTCAAAAATTTGTGTTTGTGTTAATGTGGAGGATGTCTTTTTTTAATACAAGATGATCACATTTGCTTAAAATTTTTTACGAAGATTTCTTAAGGTGGGGAAAATATTGTGACATGCAAAAACATGCATGATAATTACCAAGAGTCATTCTCAACAATCTCATAAAACTCTTCTCAAATACATGTAATTGATTTTTGTAGCATAAAAAAATCTTGATATTAATGGAAAATACATTGAGGCCTTATTGGACATATATAGAAAATATATTAACGATTACCATGCATTTTTCAAACTTTCACACCAAGAAGTTGAAAGGCATAATAAAATAGAAGTTGAGTTTAAGTAAACTATTAGAATCTATAATACAAAAAAGTAACCTATTAGAAAATTTAGAATTCCATAATGTATCATTCAAAATGAGGTAGCTTCTTATGTGTGTATGTTATTCAATTCCTCTTGGTTTAGCACACCAAATGTCACTTGTTTGTTAGTATATATAAAATATATTACCAATAGCTATGTATCTTCCAAACTTTCATCCCAATAAGTTGAAAGACATAATTAAATGGAGGTGAGCTATTGGAATCTATAACACCCAAAAAAGAGAAAAATTAAGCTATTAAAAAATTTAGAACTGTATAATATATCATTCAAAATGAGGTTACTTCTTATGTGTGTGTTCTTCAATTCCTCTTGGTTTAGCACATGAATTATCAATTTTTTATTAAGATAATATTATTAAATATTTAACTATAGACTTAACACTAGATGAATTTGGAAGGTAGTTTAAGTAAATTGTTGATTTCCCAGTTTCCAACTTTTAGATTAACACTTATCTTTATTTTAAGTTATTTGTTTTCGTTGTTCATCATATGTTTTGTAAATAATATGTAGATTTAGTTAAAAAAATTAAAATTGAGTAAGATTTTAGTAATTGATTTAAGTAGAAATAATGTGTTATTGTATCCTTGATGAGCACTATAGAATGTACACCCATTCAAGGTCTAAAGTGTCAAGTAACTTGATTGAATGTATTGATTGATATATGTAAATTATTTCAATGACCAAACTCTTGCATTTAGTACTAACTAATAAACATTAAAATATATAATAGAATCAAAATATATTATTGTAATATCCTACATGTATTATATGAATATGAAATGTGCTATTTATGGGTTGTAGGAATACAAACTATCGTAAGTTTTGAGATTGAAATTCTTATTGGAAAACCTTGTGAGATTGGCATATAAAAACATAGTGTGCTATGAATGTTGAGGCAATATGGAGTATTTCAATCTATCAGAAGTTTTGTGACTAAATTTCCTATAGGAAACTTGAAAATGTGCATATAAATACAATGTGTACGAATGAATGTTGAGGCAAGAAAGATTATTTCTATGATACTTGTTGAGCGTTGTTTTAACACAAGCCAACTTTCTAGGATCTTGAGATTCAATTTCCTCTCTTGAAAGAATAACTGAGTTATTCCTAAGGTTCTCTGGGGTCGGGTCACAACCTGCTTGGTTACTCAGTTGAAGATAAATGTGATTTTTCATGAGGAGGCCTTTTCTGGTACGTTCAAGACAACAAACTGCAAAATATTGTTAGTTCTCTTTTTTTTTGGTATTTTTCGTTTTAACAAATATGGGTGTTGTAAATAAAATGCAATTTTGTGTTTTCAAGATGGTAATTTTTAGAATTAATGACAAAGTTTTAAAGAGAGAAGGGTAACAAGAAATAAAGAAAATTGCAAGGAAAGTGAAATCCTAAGGACATAAACCGCCGTAAACCCTTCCTTGCGAATTGAATGCTGGAGAGATTTGGAACAACCCACGAAGCATAAATCAGACCAAGTCACAATTCACTACTCCATGGATGAAAGCGTTTGGAAAGAAGATGTATTCACTCATGCAAGATATTTAAAATCTATCAAATTGTGAAGCCACCAAGATGTGCGCACCCACGAGACAGATTTATCATTAAGCCCAAAGATGATCTCCTCCACGTATTCGTCACAGCAAGGTAGATATATAGTAGCAAACTCCAACTAAAAGTAGCACGAATTTGAAACACAATAACACAAAGGGCTCTCTAAAAATAAAGAATAATGCAAGCATACATTCAATAAATTTGCATAGATAGCAGTAATTCACACACCATGAATGAATCACCCAATGTAGATCTTTATTGTATAAAAAAGTCGGCCCTTTACATTGTTTTTTGATTACAATATATAGAGTTTTGATCTACAACTCTAATTTTCAGAGCTAGGGCATCAGAGAGTTTAAACTACAAAATAAAAGCTAAAAGTAGAGCTTTGCTGAAGGGAAACTATTGCTGACTGATACTATCTAACTTGCATGGATTCTTCCATCCATTTACAATCCATTTGCTCATGCAAAGAGGGAAAAATTTGCCAAGAAGAGAGAGAGAAAAAAGGTAAGCTTCTTCTGTGAGCTTGGAGTCTTCTTCCTGATGCTTTTTTTTCTTCTTGGATTCTTCATCTGGGCTGTTTCTGATGGTGGGAACTGATAGGAGACCCTTAGTTCCTTTGAAGTGAACTCAAGTTGTCCATTGATCTTATCTGGAGTAGAAATGGTGTTGAAAAAAGTGACCTCGCTGGAAACACCCAATTTTTTGGACCCTGACCTCTACCCTGAAACTTTTAATGTCTTTTAATTTCACAAGTGCTTTTCAAAACCTAAACTTCAGAGGTCCCAAAACTTCAGACTTGTTGTAGGTTGAAAGGCTGAAAAAACCTGAAGGGGCCGAAAGGCCAAAAAAAATCTTTACTGTATGGGCCGAAAGGCCGAAATGTTAGAGGCCGAAAGGCCAAAAAATACTGCCTTAGTGAAATTTGACCAAGTGTGAAAATCTTGCCCGATCTATTTGGTGATTTGGACCTTGGGAGTTTTACTCAAAAAATACCTCTGGGTGAGATGCCCTAAGCCTCTGCACTATCTCCTGAACTTCCTCAAAATTGATCTCTTTTCTCCTTATCTTAGCGATCCTTCGTTCTTGCTTCTTTTTGAAAGCAGTTAATTCAGAAGCAAAGAACTTGATCTCTTCTTCATGCTGAGACATTCTTCATATTTCATCTTTCAAGTAGAATAGTTGCTGCAGGGCTTCCTTAGTATCAATTCCAGCCAGAGCATCCTTGAACTGTTGGACCACCTCTTTGGAAGGGCGTAGAATCTGTTTATCTTCATCCCGATAGACGTTGAGGCCAGCCCAAGTGAAGAAAGTATCTATCTCTTCGAGCCAACTTATCACCTCTTCTCGCTTGTTGGTTATAAGGGTTTGGTGCTTCTTGTAGACCTTAATTATTTTGGTCATTTGTTCAGTCCATGCCTTGAATTTATCTAGTTCTTTGCCTTCATAGACTTTTACCAAAATTTGGAAGCGTTGCTTTTGGATT
>MU223776.1:3171958-3215561 GCA_018584345.1 Thuja plicata
TGGCCTATCATTCTTGTCTTCTTGGGCCTAGGATTAGATCCATATTCAACTTTTCGTTCATGCCCATATACTATCCTTGGCTTCTGAGGAGGATCCCTCTTGTATTTAGGGACTATGGATTTCTCCCCTCGCTATTTTTCTACCTTCTTTGAGGGCTCCATTAGTGTTTTCACTAGGATGGGGATCATCTTGTGTGGCTTCTTGATCCAAGCTATGGTGGTCTTTATTACATGCCTCGCTTGAAAGTCTATGTCATGATTTTCATCCTTATCCACCTCTGCATTCACGATCAGCTGATCATATATATTATCTTTGGTGTAAATGTCATCTAAAACTTCATCTGAATCACATCCCCAAACCTTTGAAGAAATAGCTACCTCCAAAACCTCTTTTTATAAAGCGAGGTTCATTCTGCAATAGTCCCTGATCCTGACTTCATAATCATCCACATAATTCATCCAGTGGTCCTCCACGTGTGGCTTATGTATATAGAATTTTCCAATAATACAGTTGTAGGTACCTATGGGGTCAAAGTAGGGCCACACTTTCTTGTAGAGCTGTAAGGGGCAATCATCCCATTCAAAAGACAAGGACTTGCAAACCTTCATGTCTTGTAGTGTATATGGTCTCAAAGATATAGGAAAGTCCCAACAGTGCTTCTTTTTATGGTTTATGTGCTCGTATGCATCTGTGAGCTTCCTGGCCATCTCCAGTATGATCATCTAGTCAGAGGGATATCTGGGCAACTTCTTTGGTTGTATGGTAGACCCAGCTAACCGAATGTATGTAAAAGTTCTGAATTAAATATAATAGGCCCCAATGGACCTCACTTTGGCAGTAGCCTCCTCTGACATCCTTTGGGCAAAGTCACCCTCGATGGATCAGATGACTACGAATATAAATGCATCATTGACTATCCTGTAATCATGGGAATCTTCTGGCATAATCCCCCGTTTTACTAGTTGGGGGTATACAAGGTGTGGCCATGCATTCAGATCATTCAGATTCTGTTTCTTGGTGAGGCCAGGGTAATCTGCCCGTGCAGCTAGTAAATAAACTATGTAAGTGCTCATGTAGAACTTGGGATTATGCTTCACTGCTGTTAACTTCTTATCCAAGTTGTCGCTAATAATGGTACCCCAATCAAATCTTGCCTGACCTTCCCAGATCCTTTCAATCAATAGGATCATCCAGTGCTTGAGCTGAGTGGATTGAGGTAATCCATATACCCAGCTTATCAGTGTTATAGCTGTCTAGATGTCATCCTTCATATAACCTCTTCGGAGGTCTATCTTATCCAATTTATTCTTAGGAAGCGACTGCTTGAGGTAGTCTTTATTCATCATCTCATGTAGGGCTTGCTCCCTGTTGCCAAACCACTTGATTTCCTTCTCTATATGGAAGTCATAGAAATTGTCTATGCCTTTATGAAGGTGGAACATGTCTTCAATGACATTCAGCCTAATGTCTAGTACCACCTGCCCCTCTGAGTTTACTACCACCCTTTTATCCGAATCATAATGATGAGCTAGGGTGACGATCAATTCTGTAGATGAAACAACCAGTGGGTGTGCTGCCACATTCACTAGCTCAGATAGGACTAATGCGGTGCAATCACTGGATCTATTTGTTGGTTGGGAACACTGAGCCAGGAATTCATTCCAATCTACATTCCCGATATTGGTATCCATGATCTCGCTGTGCTTGTTTCCTACCTTCAAACTGGGGGGATTCCCCTTATATTGATATTTCATTGGAGAGGTTGTCTTTGATTCAGTCATTCCTGCAAGAACAGACAAGTATCAATAGCTTATTGAACAATTTAAACTAGGGAAGCAAGAAAGAGCTAAATTAACAACTAAGGCAAGTTTTTTCGCACTTTTGGACCTTTCAGGGTTTCAGACACCGAAAACACAACCATAGGCCAAAATGTCTAAAAGTTTGAAAAGATTTATTTTAGAATGACGAGGTTTGTCAGACCTTTTAGACCCCAAAATTGTGAAAGAGTTTGCGGACGCTAAAACTCCAAAACTGAAGAAAAACCTTGAAAGGCCGAACTTTGTGCGAGGGAGTGTTTTTGGTCTTTCGGACCTTTTGGCTTTTCAGACCTTTCGGGGGTCCGAAAGGGCACTTAGGTTTTTTGAAGAGATCCATTTTTGGCCTTTCAGAAGCTGAAAAACTGCAGCAAAGGCTGCGATCGACGCACGACAAGACCCTAAACCTAAACACAAAGAAACTAGAAAACCTAGGGCCGACAGGGAGGGACGTCCCTTTCGACACACCAAGGCACAAAGGCCGGATGACAACAAGCTAAAACTATTAGAGTAATAGTCTCTTGGGTTATTAATTAAATCATTATGATCTAATTACTAACTCACCTATTCACTCTAGTTTCTTAAGCTAGCCTTAGGGTTTCCCTTTTAGGGTTTCGTGATTCCTTTTATAAGGATTCACCTCTTTGTTTTTGATAAGGAGTTTTTCACATCTCATTGTAACATCTTGAAACATATTGTTAATATATTGTTTTCTTGTGCATATGATGTCTCCAGTATTTTGGCCTCCATAGATTCTTCCCGTCTTCTGTTCTTTACATCTTCCATGTGACAGGGTTATGCATGCAGGTGTTCTTGGGAGAATAGGGTTTTACCTATTCTAACATGGTATCAGAGCTGTCTTGCTACTCGCTGTTCATGTTTTGTTGAAGTATTTCAGAAGCTAGAGGTTTTTCTGGCTTTTTTAAAGTTTTTAATGTGGATTTAGGGGGACCTTTGTTTATGGTCACTTTGGGCTCAAACAAACATCACTGTTGCGCTCAGAGCATCCAAAAATGCCAGAATCCATATACAACTTGTCCATTTTGGACAACTTGGCTCGGAGGCAAAAAAATTTTGGTTTCCAATGCTGTACGGGCATGGAAACCGAGAAAAAATAAAAAAAATATTATTTTTAATGTTTTTTTATGCATTTAAATGCACAGTCAATGTTTTTGTTCGGGCGCCATCGGCGCTCCGCTGCCACACCACCACGGCCCGTCCCTCACCGGCTGTGCCACCCACTAGCCCTGCGGGCTCTGCCGGCCCCTCCGGCCCCCGCCACCAGCCGCCTCTCGGCCCCCGCCAGCCTCTGCTCCACCAACCCCACCAACCACCACTCCGATGCGCACCGCCTCCCAGACCCCGCCGCCACTTTGCTCCACTGCTCGGCCACGCCGCCGCTTGGGCTGCCCGGTGGGCGTTAAGCCCCACAGGCTTATTTATGCCCAGCAGCAGGTCATATGGCGACCAGGGGCCCTATGGGATTCTTTATGCCCAGTGGTCATCATATGGCACCCAAGGGCTTATTTTTTTCAGCCCCAGGGGCTTAAAACCTAAATTTTTGGAGCTTTCTGACCTCCTGGCACTGTTTTCGCTCTATCTGGAGCATACAGAGGTATTTTTCTGACTTCCTTATATCGTTGGAAATCTCTTTCCAAGAAATTTCCGATGATAGAGGTTGGGGTTTTGTGTTCTACCATTTTGATAGTGTTTTTTGCTGTCAAAGTTCGATGTCTATTTTTTACCTTTCAAGAGCCATATCTTGCTCATCCGGACTCTATTTTTGGCAAACCAGATATCGTCAGAAAGCTGGTTCAGTGAGCCTTTCAATTGTAGGAGTCTTTTTTCCAGATTCTACTCTAGGTTCTTTCTCCTCTAAGTTTTTTTCTTTCACACTCTGGCAGATTACTTGGGTTCTACAGGTCCTGGGATCTCTTCTTTTGATCTTCTGGCTCACTCTTCTTTCTGAATTCTGAGCATTGTATGCTTCTCTTATGTAGCATTTTATTTTCTGTAAATGCACTGAGATAAAGTTCCTAGTTTTGCATATCTGAGATTTTGAGCACCTTGTGTTTGTTTGTACTTGCACTTAGTTATAAAGTGCCATGGGGGATTATGATGTTTTGCCTTTTATGCTCATCCACCTTTGTCAAGTGTGCATACCTTTCATGACATTATCCCATGCTGTGTGTCGGTGACACGACCCTTTATCATATGCTTGTACTTCTATTGCACTGTTGGTGTTCCTAATTCTTCTTCCTGCAGATGTTTCTGGCATTGCATTTCAGTGTTCCTATCACCCCTCTCCCTGTTTAGCATTATGGGGGGGTTCACCTGTTGGTTCTAGTGCTTCCTTGGTTCAGTTGAGTGATCTATGTATTCAGATTTTGTTCCTATGTACTAGGTGGATACAGTGGCTAGGCACCTATGCATTTCGGTGAGATGGATCATCTACTATATAGAAACTTGTTCATTCCTACTTTTGGAGGTCACCTCTTTGATTGATCAGCTCTTCAGACTTTGTCTTCTCTACCTGGTCATGCACTTTTTCAGTGGGGGTTCCAACAGTTATTTCTGACATTGTTTATAGCTTCATGCTTCGGAGATGCTTCTTTCTCTTTCTTGTTCCTTTCCTTGGGACATTTCCCTAAATTGGAGGCTTGGTTTCCTTCATCTAGTCCATCTCTTTTTGGGGTAGAATTTTTCCCATTGGGTTTTCCCTATTTCCCCGCTTTACAAAGATTTCTTGTATTGGGTACCTGATCAGGCCTTGTTGCCGGGACCCTTCTTTCCTTCTTTCTGCAGTAGTCTCGTAGTTTTTTTCTTCTCCCTAAGCTTATATTAAGGGGGGTGTTAGGGTAATAGTCTCTTGGGTTATTAATTAAATCATTATGATCTAATTACTAAATCACCTATTCACTCTAGTTACTTAAGCTAATCTAGGGTTTCCCTTTTAGGGTTTTGTGATTCCGTTTA
This sequence comes from Thuja plicata, assembly GCA_018584345.1. Classification (NCBI taxonomy): domain Eukaryota; kingdom Viridiplantae; phylum Streptophyta; class Pinopsida; order Cupressales; family Cupressaceae; genus Thuja; species Thuja plicata. The sequence goes on from MU223776.1 coordinate 3,176,749, forward strand.
TAAGGATTCACCTCTTTGTTTTTGATAAGGAGTTTTTCACATCTCATTATAATATCTTGAAACATATTGTTAATATATTATTTTCTTGTGCATATGATGTCTCCTGTATTTTGGCCTCCATAGATTCTTCCTGTCTTCTATTCTTTACTTCTTCCATGTGACAGGGTTATGCATGTAGGTGTTCTTGGGAGAATAGGGTTTTACCTATTCTAATAGAAACAAACGTGCCCTAGGATGGACAGGCCCAAGAAACACAAAAAAAACCCTAACTACGAACAAACGAAAAAAAGGAAGACAAAATGAAGAAGCTGAAACCAACCTTGGCGGGGCTGAGAGTGGGGACGAAGTCCAACGGCAAAAAAAGGGAGCAATCCAGGAGCGAGGCGGAAGAAAACCCAGAAAACTGGAGCTCTGTCTAAAAATCCAAGCGCTTGAAAAAGATGAAGTGACCTTCAAAATGAAGACCTATCCTTTTATAGCCCATGGGATGATGTCATCCCTTTCGGAGATTTTAGACTTTGAAAGTTCACAAATTTCAGAGGGGGGAAAGTTTTTCGGCCTTTCGGTGTTTTCGGAGGCCGAAAACACCGAAAGGGCCGAGTTTTTGGCCTTTTGGCCATTTTGGTCTTTCGAAGTACCTAAGTCCTCTGAAAGGCCAAAAAAAGGCTTTCTTCCTCTTCTGACTTGGTTTAGGTAAATTCCTTCGACAGTTGACTAGATCTCTACGAGGGGCGGACACAACGAAAGGAAAAAAGAAAAAAAAGAAGGGGGGTCCCCATGGTCAGAGGACCAAAAATGGGGTGTGTGTTGTGGACCCACAACAATACCATAAATATGGAGCACATGATGATTGAATTTGTGATGAAACACCAAAATAAGGGTTCTATATATTTTGATTGGAAATAATTTGTATTTTTTCTCTTGAACAATACACAAAGTAACACGAAGGAAAAATGAGAAAACTCAACAAGGAAATAAAAAAGTAATATAATAGAAATTTATTGGAAAATTATATTAATTCAAAATAATCCAAGTTCTATACAAAATTCAAGAGGTCAAAGGTAAGATTCAACCAAACAAAAAACTAGTTCCATTATTAAAAGTTCCTCTTCTAGTGTTTGGTCTTCTTGGCTTGTCATTCTGGTGGTTTCCCAACTAGTGTTTAAGCCTTGGCAAGTAGAGCTACTCCTAGGCTACATTTAGAATTAAGAGTTAGCATGCTATATTGACCATGGGTAGATCATGATGAAACCATTATGTAAGGTAGATAACATTGTTGATACCGTGACAAATACAACATTCAAAAGATTGAGGGGAGCATTTGTCTATTGAAATTGAACAAGACAACTAAACTAAGAGTACTAGAACAGTAATCACTATGGAAAACAAAATTCTCAATTTCTTCAACCCTTGGAATGGCCTTGGACTTATTATTTATAGACAATATTGTTGGAAAGATTGCTACAATGTAGAAAATTATTATTTTGTCATTGATGTCAAACCTTAACTAGTGAGAATATTGCTATATGCTTGAGTACCATATCTATTGATTAATGAAGATTTGAAGAAGAGGATAACAAGAATACCGAGGAAAAGGTTGAGTTATGAGTATACACCAAGATACTTGATTATTTGGCACTTTGGCAAAGTGATATGTTGTTTATCTTTCACTGACAGTTCACTGGAAAGTCGATGCCGGGAAAAGCAGAGTCGATGTAGAGAAAAGCAAAAGGTGATGCCGAGAAAAGAAAAGATGCTGCCGAGCGCTAGTGAAATGCCAAGGGAGACAGAGAAAGCCAAGCAACAGTATTTTAGTAATTGATGAGATTTGAGATCTCTGGATGACATAGTTGATTTTATTGGGATATGTATTGTTAATTAAGATTGGTCCACACTCATTTAATGCACAAGAAACCATTATTAGCACATGGATTCAATATTTGATCAATGACTGTATTGGAGAAGTAAATAAAATGTAATTATGGAAGGATCTGTTGGATTTGACCTAACCTAAGATCTATGATCTTGATTAAGCGGAAAAAGATCTATCTGACCTAGATGAAGAGGTATAATATAACCTATAGAGGTTATTGTCATTGTATCCAAGTGTAAGGAGAAGTTGAATGCAAGAGTATTGCATGGTTAATTGATTAATTGGCAAGACCTAGCAAAGAAGGCTGAGCAGAGAAGCAAAGAGAGATTGCTTGATGAATTTCCAAGTAGATCTGAAGTTTGAGATGAAAATGGAGGCCACTCAGTGAATTAACATTAGAGCTGAAATTGTTTATGGATTTGCAAAGTAAGTTGTATGTATCAGATCACACCTGTTGATTACTTTCTAACCATTGTATCAGTTCAAATCATTTTACTAGGTTGATCTAACAGTCATTGTATAAATCCTTTGAACAAGGTGATGTTCATATTGGAATGTTCTAAGTCCTCTAACAAGGCCAATCCTGACAGGGTGATTAAATCCTTTAACCAGGTCACATTTGACAGTGTGTTTTGTAACCTTTAACAGGGTTGGCTCCTAACAGAGCTCACTTCAAAAGAGTGAAATTTTGGTAGCATGTTACTGGTGGTTTTTCCCATATTGTGTTTCCATGTTAAATCATTGTGTCAAAATGTGTGAATGTTTATGTTGTGTTTTATTGTTAAGCTTTTATAAGCTTATTTCATTGGTACAATAAAAATCCACACTTTTGTTGTTTATTGCTGCCGAGCAGATCTGAGTTGTTGAAGTGGTATAAAGTTTTATATGGGCACATCTAGACCTGAGGATAACTGATTCATCCCACCTCTTAGTTATTTTGAATACATTCTAACAAGTATTATCTACATTGGGACTCCAACCTATACACCCTACTTATGTACATCAACTACAACACTTACAGTCAGTACTACTTGCGCTGTCACAATCATCTTTATTATATACAATCATTTGAAAATATAGGAGAGAGAAGAAGAAGATAAAAGAAGAAAGATCTAGAAAAAACATTGTTGGGAAGAGCACCCTCATACTTGTGGAGGTGACTGGGATATCCAGGTACCCTAAGCCATATGCTCAATAAATGCCCTTTTAGCCCCTTGTCTCTAAGTACCATCTCCATACATCAGGCATTAAATGCTAAATTGAAACCTCAGGGTCCAGAAGGAATTTGTAACTATCTATCTTTCTTCTATCACCATTGGGATGTAGTGTACCTGCCCCACCTTTGAAAATACTGATAATAAATCTTGGACGATGACTAGTTAGCTTTGGGGAAATCATCAACGCAGATCACTGTAAAGAATACAAAACTAGAACCTGGAATTCTGGGCTCTGGGAGCTTGTGCTCAAAGATTAAAGAATATATCAATAGACCCTAGGAAGAGAAATTATCAAAGCCAAAAGGAATTATTGGTCCTTAAACTTCTGGTAAGCCTCCAAAATATGCAGCACACCCTGTTCATGTATATCCTTTAGATAATCCTGACGGCTAACGACATTATTGAGATGGTCATTTGCATCTTCCATCTTTGCTTTTAAATTTGAAACCACCCTGGTAGCTTCATGGAACCTAAGCACTAGTTGGGAGAGGCACACCATTGTTGTGCTATCAAAATCACCAGAGGGCCCAAATTGTGCATCGACTACCTCATCACATTTTATCAATATAGAATTAATGGGAGTATAGGTCTCGAGGCTCAATGAATAAACCAAAGATCTCTTTAATGAATAATAAATTTTGATCCATGGGAGCCCGGACCACAAAAGGTGTTCTTCTAGGACCTTTCCCAGTTTCTTTCTCATTTTGATTCTAAAAGAAAGTTTGGAGTACTGGGTCTTCAGGAACCCCTAGGGATTTTTTCCTAAGATTTCTGTCTCCACTAAACCCTCCTCCCCGAGGTTCAAAATTTCTTCCAGGTCATCCTTCCATCCCTTATATTTTTCTATCTCCTCCTACTACTGTAGGATGAAAACCTTTAGCTTATTCACTATATTGTGTGCTCTGAAGAAATTGGGGAGGGTCTCGAACATGAAGCTCCTTACTACTCCAATCTGTTCGGCTATCCATTCATTAAAAATCAATGCTTTTTTATTCAACACCCTAAGTGCATCTATATTTACCTATGGAAGCGGCATCCTAGATGTAGAGGGTTTAGGCGTTGCTAAGGAGAGAGGATGAGCTAACTCTGTTAGGAGCCCAAGAAGATTTTCCTTTGCTACTTGTAGCTCCTTTACTTTCTGGGACTTTTTCTTGTACCACACATGTACAACCCAATTCGCTTCATCTAAGAGATCCATCTCTCCTTTTCGGTCTCTTTTTCCCAGGGGAACCTTCCTGATTATGTAATCCTCAACAAATACCTCACACTCATCCTTATCTACTGGCAGGGCTGCTACTACTTCCACCACATTCCCATCTCAATCCCTCTAGGTGCTGTGGAGGGTGTGAGCCTTTTTAGGCTTATTTGTTGCCTAGCCTTCAGCTAATATCTGAGCAAGTGATAATAAAGATTTTATTTTCATTGGGGCCTTTGTCCTTTGAGATTCCACTAACCATAGTGGCAGTCCTTATGTTCTGCCCATTATTATCCCCAAACTTGAAGTGTCACCAAGGTTCTATTCAGGCTCCTTTATTGTGATATCTTTGGCGTATTTTCTAGGATCATTTCCTGTATTTTCTTTATTTACCCCTACATCATCATAGGGAATATCTTTTGTGGGGGGTCTGAGAGGTAGGAGCAGTTGATCCTGCTCATTCTGGGCCTCCTACTGAGGCTCTGAGATGACTTTAGTTTTCTATAAGTCCAAGGGAGGTGACTGACCTTGGCCACATGTTGGGATTTGGAACATAGTGCTTGAGGGTATGATTGTTCCCATAGGTCTTGTTTCCCCATATGCTGACAATTGCTCTTCAACCTGCTTATTCTCCTTTTCTTTTTCTTCTTAGGCCTTTCCTTTGGCTTCCTTATGCCAGAGTTCTTCCCCCTATTCTTTGGATATATTTTGTGCCTCTTCTTCCTTTTTCTCCTCCTCTTGGAGGGCACCTGTATCTTTCACCTATATTATCTCTTCAGCCACGTCCTTCACCAAGGCATGTAGACTCCTCAAATCATCAATCTGGAAGAATTCATCAACATTTATCTAGGAAATCTTTGTGGGATCCTCTGGAGAATCATCTTTGTTGGAGGAGGAGGAAGGAATTTCTTTGACCTTAGTCACCTCTATGGGTTCTGGGCTTGGGTCTCTATTGAGGTGGGACCTATCCTCTTTCTACTTCTTTCTTCTTTGGAGCAGTGCTCTAGCAACCACAAGTGATACCTCTTCCCCAATGTCTTCACTGCATGACATGCCAAATGGGGAAACTATGGAGGGGGACATGCTCAGCGGGGGTAGGGAGCTCATAGGGGTATCTCCAAGACTAAATGTTACTCCAGAGTTTTCTGCTTCCAATAACTTTTGATATTTTACCAATTTTGCATCCATCTATCCCATCAAGGGGTACGAAGTGGGATTCAACATCTGGGAAGACTCGCTAACCTTCTATTTTTCTTGGTCTTTGGATTGTTCCACTACCTGGGAGCCATAACTGATTGTCTCCAAAAATTGATTGTCCAGTCAGAGACTCTTTGGGAAAACTTTGCAAAATATTCATGGCTGTGTTCAATTACACCCTTAGAGACAACTATAATGATCAAAATTTATGGGGTTTCTGAATCCACCAAAGGCAGATGCATCTTTTGAATGAATTTTTCTTTATATTTAGGGTCTTCAAGTGACGCATTGTTAGAAAATGTCTATGGGAAAGTCTTGAGACCGAGGCGGTCCATCATAACTTTTTCCATTCTTACGTAATATCGGTTTTGGACCTCAAAGTCATCCTAAAAATCTGCCCAAAAATCTTCTAAATGCATTGCATGGGGTCTGGATCCCCAAGGCATTTCCTTCTCTAGCCGGTTGTGTGGGTCATAGTCCTTGCAGCAGAGTGAAAATTTAGCTAAGTTCAGGCTACTTAGCTCAGTCTCTACTTCTCGGGTTTCTATGAGGGAAGAAGTGTATTTATCGCATATGACCATGAAGGAAATGGATGTGATGTTTTTAATGGCCATCAAGGCAAAACTCTAACAACACAATTCTATCCCCGTAATGTTTTTGGAGTGAAATGGTTCTCCAAGAAACCTAGTCACCTAGATATATGTGTGTTGTGAAAAATAGATGAAATAAAATCTCCATGAGCTTACCATGGCTATGGAAGTTGGAGACAGCCTGAACCCTACATCCTTGGTGAGCGCCTTGATCCCATGGAAAATGAAGGCATCATTTACCATGCAAAAATTGTAAAAACATTCATCCCACTGGATCTGAGGAAAATCATCCCATGGGGTGACCTATGCCACTTTAGTCTCGCAGACACCAACTATGTCCATTCCCCAGATTCATGCGTACTATCAAGCCAAGGGCCACAAGATGAAGGAATTCATGTATAATTTTGAATCCTCCCCAACCTGTCTCATTTGGGTGTCCACATGATTGGAGATGATAGTCACGTAGTCAAAGCACAACTTCTCAGTAGTCATACAATATAGAAAATAATACATCCATGGGGAAAATTCCCAGGTGTGCGACTCCCTAAAGATCCTACAAAAGAATATGATCTTTGTCTGGATGGGCTCCTTGAAGTCAGAGTGAGGGATATCCATCTTCATCTTCCTGTAGTCCCAGCGTGGGCTCCTTAGCCATTCTATGTTGAGGTGGCATCGGGTTGCATCTCCATATTCTATAAATTGGGCCATTGAAGCCACCCTAGTGAGGATCAAAGGACCCTAAAAAAATGGAACATGCCATACTATAGCGGTTGCATCATGGTCCAGGGAGGTACTGAGTATTGCACAACCTCGGGTTCTGGGGGATGTGGCAACACCTCGAGTGGCCACATTGTAATTCTTGGCCATGAGAAATATTTACTCTGGAGCCTGGACTAAGTGAGGGAAACCAACTACTTGAATAATTCTAGATGCCACTAGGTTAGTTGATAGAGGGTCATTAGCCCATCGTTGTTGATGGATAGCCTAGATAAGGCCTTTCAGTTCGACCTAGGTTCAAAAATCTGTATCCATGATCTCTATGAGGGATGTTTCATTTTGGGACCCCATAAATGTCCCATCCTTCTTGTATATAAGAACTAATGAGAGCTTATCCAACACCTTTTCTATCTTTGACTTCTTGGTAGGAAATATTTATGAGCTCGGGACTTCCCGAAGGTGACCCAGCTGCAGCCATTTCTTTTTCTCTTGGATTGGAACCTGCAAGACTGGACAAATGTCAATACATCATACATTAAATATTTTAGGAACACTCCAAGTTCTAGAACTTCAGGAATCCCCAAAATTATTACCTCAAATGGATCACATTAGCTACCATTGAAGACACTAGGTCGATTATCTCCATTGCAAAAAATCCATAAACAAGATACAACACGCTCAAGACTACAAGGACTCAAAAATGATGATTTGAAAAACCATCATGGTGGGTGTGTTGGGGATCAGCAAGACACCTAGAGATAATGCTCCCAGAATATGAAGATGCATGTGGGGGAGTTAAGGTGATGTCCTCACTAAATGACCCAACACCTATGTACTAAACATGTATACATCCACTAGGGAAGAGTTATGACAATTGGTTGACACTTGGTATGGGACGAATGCCATTAAATGCCACTTGGGATGAATTTTTAATTATCACCCATGAGAATTAGTCCCACCATTAAGGTGGACATGACAGAGGAGAGAGAAAAATATAAACGAGCCATCAAGCCAGCGAGCTTGACTCTGTGATTACCCTGTTTATGCAACTCGATCAAAAGCCTATGATGGTCAAGATTACATGGGACCAACTCAAAAAAAAGTTCATGACATTTTATTAGGTATGCGTGCTTGTGAGACCTCGCAAAATTTTTCTAAGAAGACACCTCTGAGACCCTATTTATAGGAACTCACGCTGTGAGAAACCCGTGAATTCGCATGGTTTCTATAATGCACCAATAGCAAGAACATGCAACTACTATATGTACAATTATACAATATAGAAATGGAGCTATCAATGATCATATATACACACTTGTGGAGAAACTCATAGAATTTAGAAAATTTACAGAGCTCTATAGAATTTACATCACCCTCAAACTTTACATAATTTATGAGTAGAACACCAACTTACAACATGTATAGAATTTAGAAAAAGAAACACAAAATTTACAAAAATGTACATTAGAGCAAAAGAGGACCCCAATACACTAGAAATACCAGCCATGAAGTGTTATTCTGAGGGAGAGGGGAGGGATAAACAAGCCCAGGGAGGGTAGAACACGCCTAATAAAAAGGGGTCACGCTCAGATGACACATAAAGAAAACAACAGAAACCCAAGAGAAAGAAAAAAAAATTGAAAAATGCAAAACAACACAAAATAAAAACAAAACAAGAGGGCCAAAGATGGCCTACCTTAAGAAACAAAATGTTGGGAAGGGAAGGTTGATTACTATTCACTGTGTCACCGCTCATAGCTAAGGCCTCAAATACACATTGTTTGAACGATTTTACATTCTGAGAATTCCTTAGCTTCAGAAGCATTTTTCTTTAATTTGCAGTTAATTTTCTCAAAGGTAATATGTTCACGGTAAGCATGAAAATGATAGGGTAAATGATCTTTATAATTCCTTAAAGGAGCACATTAATTTCTAATTAGCATTCCGTGAATGAGGCAGACTACCAAAGTCCATACCTCGGGGCATCCCAGGGCACTTCCTCAAAAGAAGATAGAAGCGAAGACACTGGAATCCTAGAGTTTAGAATTTGGTGACCACAAAGGAGAAAAAAATCTAGGATGCAAATCTTAGAAGAGCACATACTGAAAACAAAGGGGCACGACCAAAACAAATGAAAGTGAAAAAGAAAAAAAGGGTGACCCAATATTTTGTCAATGAAATGTAGGGATTGGTATGGAGGGCATAACAAATGACAACTCACTAGGAAAAATGCCTCATGAATTTGAGAACTCCATAATCTATCCTTAGAGTAAACCAAGGTCTCATTATCATCGGGGGTAATTTTTATCAGTACAACTTAGGGTGTTGGAAAAATATAACTCACCATGATCTAGGTGTTGACTCTTTCCAAGTTGTGAAGTGTGTGCTTAGGAAGGGGAAAGTCATCTGATACTTTCAGGAGAAATAGAGAAATCATACTAACTCATCCAAATCCATGCCGCAATAAGAACTATGTAATCTTGGGTTCCAGGGTTTTACCTTCTCCTCAGATTTTATCTTTTTATATTTTTGGATGGCGAAGGCGGTACTCCTTTCACTTGAGTCTTCAAGCTTAGCTTGTGTTTCATCTTAAAATGGAATCACTTCCATGTTAAGAATGTTTAGCCCTCCTTAGGGGGTGTTTTTGACCACCATCATATTGTCCCCTCATTTCTGCATCCTCTCCTACTTCTGTGTCTGTTTAGGACCCTGATTGGGCCTCTTCGGGCACCATCTCTCCCATCTAACATATTTTCCAGGGGTTCTGACTCCCTTGGTCAAGGTTGACCTCAACCTTGACCTCGGTCCCCCTTTCAAATTTGGAAGTCTGTCGGCTGCCGAAGGTCATCAAAAGTTTATTTTTCGCTTCCAGGTCGGCTGTTTTGGGTTCCGAAGTGATGATTCTTAAATTATATTTAATATAGGTCCTCTTCTAGGGGTATAGGCCTAATTGGAATTTAATTCTCCTATGTAGGCCTCTCTAGAATATTTTTCCCTAGTTTCATATATAAGGAGGTTTTCTCCTCTCATTTTCTGTAACCATCAACTAAGTGATAAGAAGGATAATTTCAAGCTCTTGGTGAAGAAAAACTATCATCAAGAAAAAATTTCAAGCATCCATTGTTCTACATGTTTTCAAGCTTTTAAAAGTGTCCAAGTCTTACTCTCAATAATTCAAGTTCTCTATTAAAGATCAAGGATTCAAGCTTTCAAGCCTTTGAAGGTATTTGGTTCAAGCATTCAAGATTCATCATTCAAGCCCTATATCTATCCATCATGGTGGTGTGATCTTCCTTCAAGATCCTTTATGCATTCTCAAACATTCATTCATTCTCTCTTCAAGGTGTATTCCAAGCATACAATCATAGAGATTTATGGTTTCTAATTGAGTCCAAGCTTTCATATTTACATACTTGTTTACATTCAAAATACAATAGCATATCTATTTGAATATCATAGCTTCATTATTAGATTTACTTCTACTAATTTCTAGCATTATTTATTTCAATTATTGATTTCAAGGTTAATTCCTAAATCAAGGTTTGACTAAGGCAAACCTCTCCCCCCAAAAAACAAATCCATTTTTCTTGCAGGTAAAGGTTTGGAACAACAGATTGGAGTACAGATTTGGATACCCTTTTTGGAAAACTTTCAAGATTCAGAAACAGATTTTCAGCCTGAGACTTTTTATGTCGATTCTTCCATAGGTTAGAATCAGAAATTCTGGGTCAATGCTGACATTGACTTGAGGGTACGAATCGAAAATGTGTCATAATAGAAAAATATTTCTAGGTTTTGTTTGTTTCTATATTTCTATTCTAGATCCAGTCTCAGATTTTCTAGAAACTGAGTGCAAACCACCAAAAACAACACTTCTTAAGATCTGCAACATTTCAAGGTTAGTAATTTTCTCCTATTCAATTTAATTTAAGTTCCTAATCTTTCTGAACCTATCACACACTCTCTTCCATAAAATGTGAATTAGGTTTTTTCTCTTTATCCCTATCCTTAATAGGTTGATTAATTTATGCATTAATACTTTCTTTAGGGTTAATCAATTTGGATCTTCCTTTTAAGAAATTTGGGATTAAGAGGACAATCTTACCTTCTTCTCTATTCTTATAACACATTAAATTTATCCCATACATTTCAATAAACACATCTATTTCAAATGTAACATTTTTGAACATCTATTTTATATGTTACATTTTGGTGAACCCATGATAAACAACTCTTTCTTTTTGGTGTTTGATGCTTTGCCTCTTTTCCTTAGAGACTAGATCTTGCATGCATACTATATTAATTTTCTTTTATGCTCTTTCATTTTAAAATACAACAAATCTACATAATCATAAAAATATAAAAAACATTTCTTGCATTTCATTTTCTATGAAGATCTTTAAGATGCTTTGGGGTATGGCTATTTTTCTCATTATTCTTCTTTTAGCATCTCTTTATAGTACTTATGATGTATATGAGAGTATCATCCGTTTCATCATGTTTATTAATCTTCATGTTTCACTTGCTTATGCTATTTTGAGATTAACTAATACTAGTATTCCTACTTTCGAAACTTTCATTAAGGACTTGTGTAGTGGACGTATTAATCTTTTAGATTACGTGAAGAATTGTGTAGATGATACCCATTTACTAATCTTCCTAATCCTAATCCAATTCCAAATATTCCTATTTCTATTTATCCATCTTCTATCCCTAGTTCGTCCCACACTTATGATGGGGCTCAAGCTAAGGTTCATGATGCCAATGTTCAAATTTTTTTCCATTTACCTTCCCCTTCATATGCAATCCATGATGATATTAAAGGGAAAAACAAGGAAACCTCTTCTCAACCTATCATTCCACCATATACAACATTTTCTCATGAACACCATAATCAATCTCCTCATGTAGAAGCTTTGCAAGATATGTACACTACCGGATATACTATGCTGGATAAACAAGGCTATAAGGGTTTAGGGATTGGTAGCAATGAACAAGGCAATAAAAACCCGATTCATTTATCTCCTAAACAAGATATGCATGGTATAGGTTTCCCGCCTTCTCAATTCAAGGTGGCTGATCTTAACTATCATCCTCCTCTTCATGTTCTTCTTCCAACACCTTCTTTAGATCACCCTGATACTCCTCAAGATGTGGCTAATAAAGTGTATGTCCAATTAATGAACTCTAAGAAAGAAATCTTCAAACCCATGCCCAAAAATACTCTCTCTAAATACAAATGTCCTTTTCATTATAGTAATACACATTTACTTGCTGATTGTGTGCATTTCAAGTTATATGTTAGAGAAAGAGCTTCTTTAGGAATTATATCTCATTCCCATTTAGTATTACAATTTATTCATAATTTTTATATAGGGCATTCCCCTCGTTCTTCTATAAATTAGATCATTTTTCTCCTCTTGTCTCTTCATTGGGGGGCAAGAGGTATCTCATTCCAATCTTCTAGGATCCATTTTGCTCTTAGCATATACTTTGTTTTGAGTTTAATCGGTTATTCTTTCTATATTCTACAATTTTCTATTATGATACATACTTCATTCGCTCATAATCATTCATGATATCTTTTCTAGGACATTTTGTTTTGTAAAGATATCTCTTTGCTACAACATCTCCTGATATAATTTGATATATCCCTTGCTTTCACCCCTGGGGGGCAAGGTATTTTCCTTCTTCCTCTATCTAAGGATATGATTTCCTTAGCTTAGTGGCATTTGTTTATCATACAACATTATTTCCTTATAAAGATTTATGTTTTGGCTATGGATACCCTCTTATATGAAAGGGGATTTTCCTAGGTCATCACCTCTTCTTTATTTTTCAAATTATGTTCTTTATAAACTCTTTCCTTTTCTTTGGGTTAGAGTTTGACTCCTTCATTCAGATATTATTCTTCCTCTTCATCGCAGGGGGCTTGATGATTGAATCTTTGGTCCCTCTTTTCTTTGGAAGATGACATTTTATCCTAAGAACTCCTCTACAGTGGGGGTCTTGATGATAAGATCTCTTCCTCTTTGAGGATCCTTTTTCGATATGTGACATATCCATTTCATGATTATCTATGCTCATAGAAGTAAGGGTCAATACTCTTTGCTAAGGATATAGTGTATATTGTTTTTAAACTAGATATCTCCTTACCTTGTGAAGTAGGTATCCGCTTTCTCTTCCTTATCTTTCCTAGTGGGTAGTCATGATAAGGAGGGGGGCATATATAGGGTCTCCCTTATACTATATTTTACATTAGTTTACATTTTATGACATGCTAAATCCTTGGAAGGTAACGCACATAAGTTGCTAAATCCTGAAGAGACACATTTTTTATTTTTTATTTTTGCTAAATCCTCAGAGGGTAATGCACATAAGTTGCTAAATCCTGAAGAGACACACATTTTTATTTTTGCTAAATCCTTAGAAGGTAACGCATATAAGTTTCTAAATCCTGAAGAGATACACATTTTCAATTTTACAATATGCTAAATCCTTGGAAGGTAATGCACATAAGTTGCTAAATCCTAAAAAGACACATTTATATTCCATAGTGATACAAGAATGTGGATCTATGGATATTTCAAAAGCTGTCAGAAGATGCATTACAATTACAAAACACAATTGATGGGTGAACCTGTTGGCCTCTCCCTCCTTGGTGATTCATGGTAAGGTGGGAATCTTACTAGGTGAGGTAATCACTTTCTCTTTCCTCTCTTTCACTTTCATGCTAGTAGGATTAGATCATGAAGCTATGTTATCTATAGTGTTGCTCTTGTCTTGCTTATGTAGTCATGTATGTTTTCTATGATTAATTTCTCTTTAATTTCATATCTTTATGCATGTATGTTGAGTTAGAATCCTTGGTCTGGGGGCTCATGTTCTCGACTTAGTGATTTTTTTTACCTCATTGTGATCCACCAGAATCTTTCTTCTAACTTTACCGTGAGTATGTTCGATTTCCATACTCCCGCTAAAGTGGGTGCTTAATGTATCATCTTAAAATGGAAGCACTTCCATGTTAAGAATGTTTATCCCTCCTTAGGGGTTTTTTTGACTACCATCATATTGTCCCCTCATTTTTGCATCCTCTCCTACTTTTGTGTCTATTTAGGACCCTAATTGGGCCTCTCCGGGCACCATCTCTCCCATCTGGCATATTTTCTAGGGGTTCTGACTCCCTGGGTCAAGGTTGACCTCAACCTTGACCTAGGTCAAGGTTGACCTCGACCTTGACCTGGGTCAAGGATGACCTTGACCTTGACCTGGGCTCCCCTTTCAAATTTGGAAGTCTGTCAGCTGTCGGAGGTCATCAAAAGTTTATTTCCTGCTTCCGGGTCGGCTGTTTTGGGTTCCGAAGTGAAGATTCTTAAATTATATTTAATATAGGTCCTCTTCTAGGGGTATAGGCCTGATTGGAATTTAATTCTCCTATGTAGGCCTCTCTAAAATCTTGTGCCCTATTTTTATATATAAGGAAGTTTTCTCCTCTCATTTTCTCTAACCATCAACTAAGTGATAAGAAGGATAATCTCAAGATCTAGGTGAAGAACAATTATCATCAAGAAAAAATTTCAAGCATCCATTTTTCTACATGTTTTAAAGATTTAAAAGTGTCCAAGTCTTCCTCTCAAGCATTCAATTTCTGCATTGAATATAAAGTATTCAAGCTTTCAAGCCTTTAAAGGGATCTGGTTCAAGCATTCAAGATTCATCATTCAAGCCCTTGATCTATCCATCATGGTGGTGTGATCTTCCTTCAAGATCCATTGTGCATCCTCAAACATTCATTCATTCTCTCTTCAAGGTGGATTCCAAGCATACAATCATAGAGGTTTATGGTTTCTAATTGAGTCCAAGCTTTCATATTTACATACTTGTTTACATTCGAAATATAATTACATATCTATTTGAATATCATAGCTTCATTATAGATTTACTTCTACTACTTGCTAGCATCCTTTATTTCAATTATAGATTTAAAGGTTAATTCCTAAATTAGGTTTTGACTAAGGTAAACCCCTCCTCCCCAACAAAAAAATCCATTTTTATTACAGTTACAGGTTCAGAATAGTAGATTGGAGTACAGATTTGGATATCCTTTTCAACAAAATTTCAAGATCTGGAAACAGATTTTCAGTTTGAGACTCTTTAGGTAGATTCTTCCCTAGGTTGGAATATAAAATTGTGGGTCAATGGTGACATTGACTTGAGGGTACAAATTGGAACTATGTCAGAATAGAAAAAGATTTTTGGGTTTTGTTTGTTTCTGCATTTCTATTTCACATTCAGTCTTAGATTTTACAGAAACTGAGTGCAGATCCCCGAAAACAACATTTTTTTAGATCTACGAAATTTCAAGGTTAGTACTTTTCTCCTATTCAATTCAATTTAAGTTCTTAATCTTTCTAAACCTATCACACACTCTCTTCCATAAAAAGGGAATTAGGGTTTTCCTCTTTATCCCTATCCTTAATAGGTTGATTCATTTATGCATTAATCCTTTTTTTAGGGTTAATCAATTTGGATCTTCCCTTTAAGAAATTTGGGATTAAGAGGACAACCTTACCTTCCTCTCCATTCTTATAACACACATTAAATTTATCCCATACATTTCAATAAACACATCTATTTCAAATGTAACATTTTTGAACATCTTTTTTTTATGTTACATCTTGTTACTATGGCGGTACTTCTTTCACCTGACCATCTATTTTTATTTCTTGAGAAAGAAGGAAATTCCTGGCCAGGGATACATTTCAACTTTCTAGGCATAATCCATTTGAGAGTATAATTGATCTATCCTCAAAATGTTTCATGTCCACTTTTCCTTTGTGTTGTTGACTTAGTCAACTACTTTTATTTACCTAGTGTTGAGTATAAACACTACCTGAATTTGATGAAGACTAACCATTACCTTCCATCGCACTTTTAAAGGTTCCCTCAGATGAGGACACAACCATATGTATTCTAAGTGACAAATTTAGGATTTCCAAAATGCATGGGGTGGGTCTCCCAATGCACTACAATCCATTATGTGAAACATTCCTTCCTTCAAAGAGGTAACAAAATGTCAGGGTCCAGAACAAGACGGAAAAAACCAAAACTACTTACACATGCCAAAAACCTGGAACTATTTACAAGGAAAGCGCACCAACAAGGACCTCTAGGACTATTTACAAGCCAAATATACATATAATACAACTCAAAAGAGAGGGAGGTCCTTCCCGTACCTCATTAAAAATAGTGTTTGAGGAAATGTCCATTGACGGGAAACGAGACAACTTCCCTTGTCAAAGAATTGAGGAAAAATGTGTTATCACCACAGACCTCATATATCTAGAATGGCCTAACCAAGATCCTTTGGAATTTATTATTCTTCCCTTTCTTTTCCCAGGCCTTATCGCACAAGTGGACCACATTTGAAGTTCTGAAAGCCTTGTATTGGGCTCTCTTATCAAACCAGCATTTGACCAACACCTGATATCTCATGAAGTTCTTGAGGGAACTATCTCTTTTCTCTTCCATATGTATTAGGTTGATGAGGTGAGCCTCTACAATGTTATCTTGTGTGTTGAATTCTTTCATGAAATGTAAGACCGAGATCTGTAGGTTTACCGGGAAGACCAAATTTTGGCCATAGATCAGATGGAAGGGAGAAGTCCCCAAGGCATCCTTGACTCAAATAGAATCTTCCCAGAGGGAACTCTAAGCTTTTGGTGCCAATCCAAGGGGTTCTTCTTGAGAAAGTGTTTGATTATCTCCAAGAGGTTCTTGTTGGTAGACTCCGCTACTCCATTACCCTATGGATACTAATTACTAGAGAACTTAAGGGTAATGTTCCTATGATAAGCCCACTCTAAAAGCTGGGTCGAAGAAAATGTTGGACCATTATCACACATGAGGGCGAAGGGTAATCAAAATCTAGTGACTATGTTTTACTCAATAAAATGATTACCACATCTACTATGCTATTTTTGCATGGTAAGACTTCGGACCACCGGGTACAAAAATTTGTAGTAATCAAGATGTACCGATGATTAGTGGATTAGTTGGGGCTTATTTATGCCATAAAATCAAATGCCTATTGGGCGAATGGTCTGACTTCAAAGACAGGTTAGAAGGACATTTCCATATTCTGCTCCCAAGAGGCAACAGTTTGACAGGTGTAGCACTTCCTCACATGTGCATGGACATCTTTAAAAATATAGAGGCAATAATATCTGACCTAAATAATTTGGTGGGCGGTGGCGTCAAATGAGCCATGCCCGGTTCTAAAATGTCTGTGAAACTCTTTTATCATCTTTGTAGCCTGTTCTTGATCAAGACACCAAAGGTCAATACCTTTGTTGGTTTACCCTACTAAAGATGGTTTACTGAGAGGGGGGAGAATCAGAAAATGTGGAAACTTAGTACTTTAAACCTAAACCTTTGATTCATCTCGGTGAATCAAACAACAACAAAAAATGAAACTTGAAAAATATTCACAAACTTGATAAACGTATATAACTTGAACAAATAACATTCAGAGTTATCAAGCATCACATATAACACAATATTTAATGAGTAAACCCAATTTGGGAAAAACCTCCGTGGGAATCGTCACTCAAAAAAAGAAATACTCTTCAGAAGTATGCTCGGTTAAGAGCCAATCCCGTTAAAGATTACAATGCATATATGTTAGATGTGACCCTGTTAGGGGATTTAACTTAGACCTATTAAGATCTTCACCCTATTAGGAGTGGCCTGGTTAGAGGGCTTAAACACTCATCCTAGAATGTTACCTTTCTCAAGGGTTTACAAAATGACATATTAGGTCTACTCGGTTAAGATATTTTTTGTTATAAATGTTAGTAAGCAATAGTGTACTAATGTGACCTATGATTCAACAACTATACTTATCTTGATTAGATCATTTATTTTCTCTCTGAAAATTACTGGCACATACAACTCATTAACTCATATGTCTCTTCTCTTAACTGGTTATCCAACTCTTTCACTACTCTTCTCAGTAGCTCTTCAACTTATCAGTTCACCAGCAAATCTCTGTAAACATACAAACTCATCAATATATAGACCTTTTTTTTTCCTCTTAATCCTCTTGGTTAGGGTTTCCCTCAATTGCACTCAACCATCCAATCTTCTTAAATGAGATGATTCAATGTATTTTCAACTCGGTTAAGTGGTTAACCGTGCCTCATGACTTGCACTTTTTCTTTGAACTCACAACTTTCTTTTGCCACTTAATCTACATCACCATTTTTGAATTTGTCTTTTCATGACTGTAGATCTTGCAACAGACTTCATCGTCATGCTTGGAAAATTCTTGATCTAGTGGCTTTGCATTAAATTAACTCTTCTCCTTGTATTCCATCTATGTTCATGCTTGGTGACTTTGGTGAATATCTTCACTCGGTATCTGACTTTTCTCAGTTACCAACCTTGCTCAGTAACTGACCTTTCTCGGTTGTCAACTTTTCTTAGTGACTATATTTTCTCTGCTTGACTAACAAACACTTCACTACTCGGTAACTAGGTTGTTCCCTTTATCAAAATGACCTTTCTGCTTTACCGACTTAACAAGATCAAATGTTAAGTAAGAAATAATGATATCGATATTTGCTTATCATTGTTTGATCTTTATTATCTTCCCAATTAAGTTCCTCTTTGATTGATATGACATCTTAATAAAAATTAGAAATCAATTTCAGGACATCAATGAAAAACTAACAATTGATCTAACCATTCTACTTTCTTGTATTCTTCTGAAACTCGGTCTTCATCACCATTACCATCAGTTGGTTAACAATCTCCCTCTTTGGCATTGATGGAAACACTATCAATTGATGATGGTTTATTATGATCTCTCTGTACTATCTCTTCTCCCTCTTAGCTTGTTCTTCCTCTTTGCCTTCTATTACATTCTACCTCTTTCATGTAGTCTCAATTACTTATATTCATCACTTACTTCTTCTTTGTACTACTTATCCTTTGTTCTTATTTCTCCCTTATGGAGTCATCAATTGCATACTTCTCCCTCTTTGAAAATAATGCCAAATATCCATACTCCCAAAATATTGTTCAGGTAGTGAATCATACCTTGCATGTATTATTTTCTCTTTGCATACATAACCCCTTTCACAACTTCAAACATCACCTAAAGTGTGATCACTCAACATCAACTCAAAATTCAGATATTCTAATGTGTCTTAGAATTGATGCAACATGCCTCTTGAATTTAATGAATGTTGGATAGGGTAGAACCCCTAATTTACCTCTAAGATACTCATAAGCATCCTTTAGTAGTGGCTTGGTGAATATGTCAACAGGCTATTCTTTTGAATTCACATACTCTAACATTACAAGCTTGTCTTGTACTTTCTCTCTGAAGTAGTGATAATTGATAGATATGTGCTTGGTCTTTGAGTGCATTACTAGATTCTTTGATATGTTTATTGCACTTGTATTGTCACAATAAATAGTGTCTGGTTCGGTGATCTATTCTTGCATACCTTCTATTAGTTTTTGGATCCGCACAATATTTGTACAATTCATAGCTACAACAACATACTCAGCCTCAATAGTAGACTGTGATATACACATTTTTTTCTTCCTTAGCCATGTAACTAATGTTTCTCCTAAAAAGAATTCTCCTCCAATTGTACTCTTTCTATCATCAATGTTTATAGCCCAATCAACATCAATATATAATTTTAATTCAAAGTCTCCTCCTTTATTGTATAGTAGGCTAAAATCTTCAATGCCTTTCAGATATCTAAAAATTCTCTTAACTGTAGACATATGTGATTCCTTTGGATCAAAAGAAAACCTTGCAACAATTCCTACAAAATGGGCAATATCAGGTATGCAGTGTACTACATATTGCAACTTACCAATCATGGATCGGTAGAGTGTCTCACTAACTTCTTGTGACTCATTCTCTTTAGATAACTTGCAGCCAGTGACCATCAGTGTTCCAACAAATTTTGAGTCATCCATACCAAAAGTCTTTAGGATCTCCATAATATTTTTTCTTGTGTAATATAGATCTCATCCTTTACCTATTGAATTTTAAGTCCAAGAAAGAACTTAATCTGTCCAATCATAGACATTTCAAATTACTTTCTCATCTCCTTAGCAAATTACTATGTGTCATTTCCTCCAAAGATAATGCATCAAAAAATATCTTAGCAATTAAAACCTTGGTATTACTATCACATTTAAGATACACATTATTGTTGTCACTAGTTCTTTGAAATCCTATTTTGATTAGATATTAATGCATTCTCTCATACCATTCTTGAGGTGCTTGTATCAAGCCATACCATGCTTATTGAAACTTGCATACCATGTCTCAGTTAGTATTCTCAACAAATCCTTCTGCTTGTTCAATGTTTACTTCCTCTTTAAGAATACTGTTGATAAATGTAGACTTAACATCCATTTGATAAAATTTGAATCCCTTGTAAGCCACATATGCTAGTAGAATCCTTACTCCTTCTAATCTAGCAACATGTGAAAAAGTTTCACCATACTAGATTCCTTCTTCTTGTGCATACCCCTTGCAAACTAATCTTGCCTTATTTCTAATTATATTACCATGCTCATTCAACTTATTTCTCAAAATCCACTATGTACTGATTACATTCTTATCTTCTAATATCAATACCAAAGTCCATGTATTATTCTTTTGAATTTGATCTATCTCTTCCTTCATTGCTTTCATCCAATCTTCACTTTCTAAAGCATCTTTTACTTTTTTTGGTTCTAGTTTAGATATTAGACATGTGTTTTATCTTACCATGCTTCTTGTTAGAACTCCAACAGTCTTATCTCCAATGATTTTTCTTGGTGAGTGGTGTCTCTTTATATACTTTGCCAATATGGGCTTGGTAGCCATTGGCATCTCTTCATTTCCATCATTCGGTGGAAGCTCTCTCTTCTCATCTTATTCCTCGGTTTGTTCTTTCGATAGGCTATTAGAAATCTCAGTTTGTACATAGGAAAATCTCTGATAATCCTCAGGTTCCTTCTTGTTGTCTTCATCACTCTTCTCTGCAAATTCATCAATTCTCACATTTTCACTTTCTACAATTTTTTTATTACTATTATTCAAACATTTGCAGGCTTTGCTTTTTTTAAATATCCCAAAAATATTCCTTGATCTTCTTTAGAATCAAACTTTCCATCTCTTGCATCTTTAATAATATAACACCTACTTCCAAATAATTTGAAGTAAATTACATTTAGTTTGTATCCATACCAGATCTCATAAGGTGTTTTGTTTGTTCTCTTCTTTAGTTGGACTCGGTTAAGTATATAAGTAGTAGTGATGAATGCTTCTCTCTAGAAGGTTTGAGAAATCCCATTCTCAATCATCAGTATTCTTGCACAATCCACAATGGATCTATTTCTCCTTTCAGCTATACCGTTCTGTTGTGGTGTTCTCGGTGAATTCATCTGCCTCTTTATACCATGTTCATTGCAGAAGAGTGTAGGTTCATCAGATGTAAATTCTCTGCCTTTGTCAGATCTTAGACATTTTATATATCTCCCTATTTATTTTTCAACTCTAGTCTTGTACCACTTAAACTTTTGAAATGCATTAGTTTTTTCTTTTAAAAACATAACCGACATCATTCTAGAATAATTATCAACAAACAATATGAAGTATCTATCTCCATAGTAGCTCTGTGTTCTCATGGGACCACATAGGTTAGTGTGTACCAATTCCAATATAACTTGTTTAGTATAGGTTTTTCTTGCAAAACTTGATTTAGTCATCTTACCTACTTGACATTCTTTACACATTACATTTTCAGGTTTTTCTAGACTCAGTAGACCTCTTACTATGTTCTTCTTACTTACTTTGATTAAGTTCTCAAAATTAAAATGACACAGCCTTTTGTGCCATAGCCATACATCTTCAGTTTTAGCAAACAAACAAATCTTTATGGATGTATCAAGGTAGAATAAGTTAACTTTATATTGACCTCTGGTAGCAATCAAAATTCCCTTTTGATCAAATACATAAACCTTCTTATTTTGAAATTCCAGTTGGTAACCAGTATTGTTTTACCGTGCCACACTCAAAAAATTGTATTTCAGGCCTTCAACCCAATAAAAATCATCACACTTAGTATTGTTTAGTAGAATTATAGAACCTTTTCCTTTTACACGATATGGGGCATCATTTCCAAATCTAACATTGCCACAATTATGCTCTTTCAAAGTAATAAACTTGTCAGTATCACCAGTCATGTGGTGTGAGAAACCACTGTCTATAATCCATGTATCAGTTTTACTTACTTGTGATATTATGGCCTTTTCTTCAATGTACCTCTCTTCATTAGATTCATCTTTAATAGCAACATAAACAACCTCTATTTCATCTTCATCAATGTCATCATTAGATGAACCTCCTTCAACAATGTAACATGCTTTCTTTCCTTTGTTTTTGAAATCTTTGAGTCTTCTAAATTTGTTCTTAGTCTTGTTGTTGTCTCTGTTATCTCTCTTCTCATTATTTTTAGAATAATTAGAAGCTATGTGACTAATCTTGTTGCATGAAAAACATTTCAAAGGTATCTTGCCTTTGTACTTTCCTTTACCTCTCGGTAGTCTCCTAGCCAATAATGCTTCAAATTCAACTTCACTCTTTTCATCTTCAGCATATAGGTCTTCAAGTTCATTCTTACAACTATGAAACCTTTCACTAGCACTACTCACATATCCATCACTAGATCTAGAATATCTAGATTTACCAATAGTCAAGGATGATTTGAATGCAGATTTAATCTTAGAAGTAGCACGTAAATTATTATCAAAATCATTTAGCTCAAAAACATTTAGCTTACCGATTGTGGCATCCAAAGTAACAACCATCTGTGGAATGGATCTCAGCTCTTGAATAGAAGACACAAGATGTCATAGATAGGTAATAGTATTCTAAGCACCTTGTTTATAACATCTTCTTTAATGTTTCCACCAGCACCTCTAATTGCAATAGAAATCTTCTTTAGTTTCATGTTGTATGCAGTAATGTTTTCTCCTTCTTTCATCTTCAATGATTCAAAATTTCCTCTTAATCTTTCAGCCTTAGCTTTCTAAATATGTTGATCTCTACCAAAAACTAGTGTAATCCTATCCCACATCTTCTTAGCAGTAGTACAACCTTCTAAATCATTGAACTCTAAGTCAGTGAGAGTAGAATTTATCTCTATCATCACTTGTGTATTTTCTTGTCTTTCTCTTATCTTCTCAAGTGTTAGAGGGAAAAATAGTGGAGGTGAGTACTCATTGTCAAGATGATCTAGTGAATAATCTCCAATACCATATATATGAAGCCTCATTCCATTCTTCCATATAGAAAAGTTATTCCTATTCAACTTCGGTGCTTCCCTCTTATACATCTTTTGACCTTTAGCTCAAGTACCTTTAAACTTATCTTCTTAGAGCACTAGCTCTGATACCAATTATTGGTTTACCCTACTACAGCTTGTTTACTGAGAGGGGGGGGGAGGTTGAATAAAAAAATGTTGATCCTTAGTACTTTAAATCTAAACCTTTAATTCAACTCGTTGAATCAAACAACAACAACAACCAAAATTTGGAAACTCTTAACAAACTTGATAAAAGAATATAACTTAAACAAATAATATTCACTGTTATCAAGCATCACATGTAACACAATATTTAATGAGGAAACCCAATTTGGGAAAAACCTATGTGGGAATTGTCACCCACAAAAAGAAATACTCTTCTGAAGTATGCTTGGTTAAGAGCCAATCCTGTTAAAGATTACAGTGCACATTTTTTAGATGTGACCCTATTTGGGAATTTACCTTAGACCTGTTAAGATCTTCACCCTATTAGGAGTGGCCTGGTTAGAGGGATTAAACACTTATCCTAGAATGTTACATTTCTCAAGGGTTTACAAAAAGACTTGTTAGGTCTACTTGGTTAAAATATTTTCTGTTACAAATGTTAGTAAGAAACAATGTACTAATGTGACCTGTGATTCTACAACTATACTTTTCTTGACCAGATCCTTTTTTTCTCTCTGAAAAATTACTGGCACATACAACTCATTAACTCATTAGTCTCTCCTCTTGACTGGTTATCCAACTTTTTCACTACTCTGCTTGGTAGCTCTTCAACTTATCACTTCACTAGAAAATTTGTGTAAACATATAGACTCATCAATATATAAGACTTTGTTTTTCCTCTTAATCCTATTGGTTAGGGTTTACCTCAATTGCGCTTAGCCATCCAATCTTCTCAAATGAACTTTTCAATGTATTTTCAACTTAGTTAAGATATTAACTATGCCTCGTGACTTGCACTTTTTATTAGAGGTCACAACTTTCTTTTGCCACTTAATCTACATCACTGATTTTGAATTTTTCTTTTCATGACCACAGATCTTGCAATATACTTTATCTTCATACTTGGAAACTTCTTGGTCAGAGTGCTTTTGCATTAAATTTACTCTGATCCTTCTATTCAATCTTTGTTCATGCTCGGTTCCATGGTCGGTGACTTCGGTGAATATCTTCGCTCAGTATATGACTTTGCTCAGTTACCGACCTTTCTTGGTAAGTGACCTTTCTCGGTTGTCAACTTTGCTCGGTGACTGTCTTTTCTCTACTCGACCAACAAAAACTTCACTGCTCGGTAACAAGGTTGTTCCATTTACTGACTTGACCTTTCTACTTTACCGACTTAACAACATCAAATGTTTTTGATTAAGGTAACTGTAGGTTTTGAAGGGGCCCCAAAACCCTTTACAATAGAAAAGATAGATAAACATTACTAGTATCTAGAAAACATTGACTACCTCAAGAAGATGACAAAAACAAAAATGGCATAGCCCAAGATATTATAATTATAACTCAATCCACAAAAAAAGAAAAAAACACAACACATAGACCACCAACCTATGGAACAAAATAAAACCTCCCAGCAATGCAATTCAACCCAACATGTTGAGGTACTCCTCAGAGTCCACCAGCAGGTCTTGAATCTTTTGAATTGAATATTTCAGGCCAGTTAAGTCTTTTGGCTGAGTTGTCATTTTCTTTTTGGTATTGGATCTGGTTCTAGTACCCAGGCCAACAATCTACTCTTCCTATTTAGCACCTTCATCATCGATATTTATAGCATTTTTATTAGTGTTGTTCCCTTCCAACATCGTATGTAGAGCTTTAAGGTTAGAAACCGTAGCTTTCATGGCAACAATATTTAGGGATAAGGTCTTCCTAAACATTTGTTCATTATTTATTTATTTCTCCTAGATGGGGATGATCAGTTCCTCAATAATACTAGTAATTTTATCTTCCAACAATCCAAATTCTCAATTACCTCAGGAAAAATATCCTTACCAGTATTGAACATGGCGGCATCATTCCTCATTTTTTCAACAGTTTCTTCTAGCACCTCGTGCCTAACATCAAGGGCTCTATATTTGATCCACAGGTCCTGGGTTTCATGGAAATCCCACTAATCAAGATTAAAAATAAAATTGCTTTACTTCTGGAAGCACTCAGAACACTCATATTAGTGACCCTTTTAGTATTGAAGTCCTGCTCCATGATAGTATCATCAACATTGTTTTGGTTATGCTTACCCTTACCCTTCTTAGGGTTGGCTTCTGTCAAAGGATTCTCATGGGGATTAGGGTGGTCATCACCATCCAGGTTGATAGTAGAAAAGTTCACATTGATAGTACTATTATCCTCCTCAACATATATCTCCATATCCATAACATTAGTTTCCACATTGAGCACATCGTTGTATGCACCCTAAAATGGTCGCCTAGACTATGGGCCCCATTTATCAATTTATCAAATTCCTGAATCAATGTTTTGTAACATTTTCAATTCAAATCAATTTCCTTGATCAAATTGTAATTAATTCAATTATTTCAATATTTCCTAAGGTTTGATCATTTTTATTTAATTAAAAGATTTAATCTCCCTTTTAATTAAATAAAATTCATCTTATTTAATTAAATTAAATTTCTCCCTTTTAATTAAATAAAATTCATCTTATTTAATTAAATTAAATTCCTCCCATTTAATTAAATAAAATTCATCTAATTTATTTAATTAAAAGAAAACCCCTCTTTTAATTAAATAAATAAAAATCCCCACTTAAAGCACTTTATTTGATGAAAAGGGAAATAAATTAAATAAAGTTCCTTTTTCTACACATCTTCCTAAGTGGTGGGCTTTTTGCCTCTTAATCATAGCCTTTGATTTTTTTCCTCTTAATCTCTACCATCCATTGCTCTTTAAAATGAAACCTCTCATTCTCATTTGATAATCAAATCAAGATTTTATGCTATTGTTATGCTGCAACTTTGGAGAGCAATTTTGGAGGAGAATTTGCACACTCAAGCTTGGATATTGCAACTTCTCTCTTCTTGTCTTCTTCTTGCATCCATGGCTATTCATGTAGATTAGATTCATGTTTCCTTTCATAGATTAATCTTACATTTGTATTTCTTTCATAGAATAATCTTGCATTGTTATCATTTAGACTAATTTCCTTTCTTGCATTGTTATTATATAGAATAGATTTCATTTTCATGCATTGAATCTCTCATTTCATGGTGTACTTGCATATGCACAACTAGGTCATTCTGAGGGCCTTCATCACACACCTTTGCACTCCATGACTAGGGAGCTATGAGTTGATATTTGAGGCCTCATTCTTGGGCAACCTTGAATGGAATGACCTATAAAAGTGTGACAAATTTTCATCACACATTTTTGGCACCCACCGTGGGTTAGAAGATTCATTTTTTGTCATTTATTTTCAGATTTCTATATTTTCCGTACTTTCCATACTTTTGCAGGGAATTTTCACGCGACATTTTGCAGGTCTACAGTTGAACTTTTGCTGGATTTTACATTTTGTCGCGTGGCTCTGTGCAAATTTTCACGCGGCTCTATGCGAATCTTCGCGCGACATTCAACACCAGGCTTTGGATCTGATCTGTTACCATTTTTGCTGTCTGAGCACTTCTTCATGCGAGGTTCTGTGAATCTTCACGTGGAACTGTGCGAATCTTTGCGCGACACTGTGCGAATCTTTGCGCAAGATTCCACACCAGAGATCTATTTTTTTTTATTGCTATTTTATATATCTCTGATTTCTAACCACTAATGTTTACTATTTCTGGTGGTTTGTGATTTGTTTTTGTTGTTGCTATTGTTGATTTGGACTTTCTTAGATAAACAACAAAACGATTCACATTGCATTGGATTTGAGGTATTTTTTTGATCTATATAAAATTTGGATTTTGGAAATAAAATAACTCTCATGTGTTTAGCTTGAGTGTTTCTTTATTTCATAGATCACATTTCCAATTGGTTCTCTAAAAATGGACCTAGATTTGTTTTCTTGCATATATGTTTCACATAGTAATTAGGCCCTATGAACACTATTTGTGGTGATCTTTAGAGAGTGGGTTTCATTCACTTGTCTTACATGCGAAGCTCTTATTGACGATAGATCCCCTTGTAGGTAGGGAAGGATTTTTTATTGTCTCATTTGGGTTGGTCTTCAACTTTGATTGGTACTTTCTCTCTTGAGATTGGTGGTTATTGTTGTTGATTTACTTTGAGTGGGGTGATTTCAAGTTAGTGGGTCAATTAATCTTGTTTGCTATGTTTGGGTGAGGTGAAGAGGCTAGAGTATTATGCTATTTTTCCTTTTAGGAGAATTAGAAACTTGGAACCCTTGAATCTAAACCAAGTCCCCATGTGGTCCATATTGTGAGTCTTCCTTGTTAGAGAGGGTTAACTGTAGTGGACATTCCCTTTATTGGGTAAACCATGTGGACAGAACCTCAAGCGGTAATAACCATTTTCACCATGGTAGCAACAACCACTATATAAATGTCCTTGTGGAAGAAATCTCCATGGGTGTAGTTTCTTGTGGGTTGTCAGATCTCCTCAGAAGATCCTGATTGATTAAATTCTTAGACTGTGTCAAAACCTCAGTGCACCAGGATTGGATTTCACCCAGTTGAGATTGCAAAAGTTGCAGAGTCAAATCATTACTACGAACCATAGTGCAACCAACTTTTTATGTCCTAGGACTATGTGTGTGATTGGAAAAAATTTTGAGAACATACACAAGTAGCATTCTTATGGAGTAGAAATACTATGATAGTATCCATGTTCATGTGCAAGGTTGCTTTGTCCCTTGCTCATTATTTGAAGACATTGATTGCTTGAACTCCCTGATTGCTATCTTGCATGCCTGATTCATGATAAAATCTGTTAATGCATCTAGTTGGTTATTTAAAACAAGTGAATACTAAGTTATGTTTCCTTCCCTCACGCGATAAAACTGTTTCTTTGCGTGGTCCTATGCATTTCATCGCGCGATCCTATGCGAATCCTCACATTATATTTTGCGAACTTGCTGTCAGTTTACTATTATCCTATCACACCAGTCTGGTCTTTCTTCATGTGGATTTGGGCATTTTGTAACCTGGTCCTATGCTAATCCTTGCATGAGAAATATTTTCATCGTGCAAAACTGTCTTCTAGTGAGATATTTTGTTGCCACCTGCCCGCTTGCTTGATTGTTTCCCTGTCATTTCTAGTTTCCTTGGTTGATCCGGGTCATATTGGATTACTTACCCCGCTGTTAGAAGCTTGTTTAGCTTTGGATTCTTGCATTTTTGACCTCTTGGATTAGTGATTTTTGATTTCACAAGTGACCTTGCTTGGAAGCTTGGTGAGCTAGAAAATGTCCTTGTTGAAAAGATAAACCTTTAGATCCTTTGATAACACACTTGGAGAGTTTTGGTAGTCTCTTGTCCATTCGCTTTCATACAATTTCAATTTCAATCAATATAATTTGGGTAAGACCATCCTCTTGATCCATATGTGCTAGGGTATTCACTCAAATTTATTGGGAACCTCTTTGGCAGTGTTGGCTTACATTTTTTTTTGCAATATTCTATCTTATCACCTCTTTTTGGACAAGTTCATGCCTTTACTATCATAGTTTGGTACCAACGTTTCTTAGAGTTTTCCTATTAGCTAGTACCTTTTATTTCATTCTTGTTACAATAAGATATCAAGTAAATCAAGGAAAATGACCTCAAGTGGTTTTTAACCAATTACCCCTAGTTCAAAGTCGCCAAAAACATAAGGGAAAAGAGCCCATATTTGATCAATCGCCTAGGAACAATTAAAAAATTTGGTTTGATTCCAAGAGTCATCTTAGTGATTTGGGTATCCCCTTAGCATCTTCTCACTCTTCTATGGATATGAGTTACACAAGGACTCAAAGAGAGAGGGAATACATGGATAAACGTTATGATGATATGTTTGCAAAGAGTAGAGATGCTATTTCATTCAGTGGTTCCTCTCATAACAGTAGACCAACCTCACCCCTTATTTCAACAAGATATTTAGATGCACACCAAAAGGCTGAGAGAGAGAGAGGTAAGAGACATGCTTATGACGATGAGTTACCACAACATGAGAACCAAGGAGATGAACTTTATGACACCCATATCAATACAACTTATACCAACAACTTGTTTCAAAATTCAAGACCAAGTTCACCACTCAAGACCTCTTCAGTTTACATGAATGAAAGGACTAAGAGGATTGAGCATAAAAAGAAATCATTCCAAGATGAAGAAGCTTGTAAGGAAGAACAAATTAGATGCCTAGAGTTGGAGAGACAGACTTTGGTAGAAATGGAAAAGAAAGCCTTTCAAGAAGAGAAAAATAGACTCTTGGCTCGACAACTCAATGATCCATTCAACAATATGCATGTTAGTGGTGGAAACAGTTCTCCTCCATCCACTCCTCCTAGGACTCCATGAAGTAGGAAACATTCAGGATCACCATCATGATCTCCTAGCCCTAGAGGGAAAAGGGTTTCTAGAAATGATCATTATAGGAGACCAACACCTCCTAGGAACTCAAGACAACCTTCCCAGCATGCTCATTATGTTTCATAATATGGGGGTAGTAGCTCAAGCTTTGATCGCACCATCGAAGACTTTATGAAAATGCAAAAAGAGCCACTTTTTCAACAATATGTGGAGAAATATTTGGAGGAAAACAAAGATAAGTTCCTAGAGAGCCTAATCAACAAAGGTGCCAGAGTCCCTTACAACTTTGATGTGAATAGAAAGATTAAGAAGCAAGGCCCATCCCAAGAGGAGAAAATCAATGAAATGCAAAGAACAATGGACAAGATGTTCACACCCAAGAATTCTTTCTCATTGGAATCAATTTTTCCTAATCCTTTTGATAAGAGTGTTGACATGAAATAATTTCCTATAAAGGTTGAAATTCCTCAATATGACAACTATGATGGGAGTGGAGATCCACATGATCATGTGCACCAATTTTATACCAAAAGTTTTGAGTCTCATCAAGATGATTCATACCTTATGAGATTTTTCCCACGAAGTCTTAAGGGTCAAGCAATGGAATGGTTTACTAAGATAACTCCCCCTTGTTAAGACTTTCAAAGAGCTTGTTCAAAGATTTGTTCAACACTTTGCATACAATGTTTCAAGATCTATCACCTTGTTGGAATTATGTAGCTTAAAGAAAAATCAAGGAGAATCCTTTGTTACTTTCTTGCAAAGGTGGAGACAAAAATGCTCTTGCTATTCTAGAACTATTCCTGACAATGAAAAGATTGACATCCTTGTTAGTAATTTGGTCCCTAAAAAGCAGTATGAAGTTAAGAAAATGGTTTTTGATTCATTTGACACCATGGTTGAAACCACATGTAGAATCGAGGATGTTTTAAGAGAACAAGGAATTTTGACTAAACATGGAAATAACAACAACAATGGTAAAAAAAAAACAACTCTAACAAGGATAAAGGAAAGAACCAACATTGGAATAGGAATAAACAAGTGGTTAATGATGGAGTTGTGGATTCCTCCCAACCTAAAGATCAACCTGTGCTCCACTTACCTAGTACTATTCAAGATACAAAGCTCAATACATCCAATGAACAAGAAAGTAAGTCAATCTACCAAGGTAAGCCTAAGAGCAAGAGATGTCAATTTGCAAAACTTGGTGAGTCATATGAGGAAATTTTAAAGAAACTTATTGATAATAGTCTGGAACATCCTCAAGATGCTACAAATTTTTGTATACCAAAAGTTAAACCACATTGGTGGAAGGAGAAATCCTTTTGCATATTTCATAATGGTATTGGACATGATGTTGAACACTGCTGGAAACTCAGGCATATCATTCAATATCTCATTGAGAGTGGACAACTTACAATAGATGGATTGAACACCAACGCTGATCATGAGGAATTCAAGGAACCTTTGCCCAAATATGAAAATGAGGAGAAATCTAAAGTTAAGAATGGAAAAGCTGGGATAAATTATACTTACATAGATGCGGAGAATACAATCAACATGCTTGGATTTGTGGAAGAAAATGTTAACATGATGAGTGGCAGAGATCCTTATGGTTATGATCTAGATGAGGAATTTCCTCCTATTTTTGATAAAGAACCTATTGTGGCGCTAAGGGGTCCCAACTCTAGAAGGTCACCTCAAGCTCTTAATGTTGTAACCCGAAGCCAAGGTCCCATTGTCATTAGAGGAACCAATTCAAACCAGTCAAGTAAACCTAAGAAAGTGGAATCCAAGACTGCCACCTTGAAACAAACTATTAATCCTAAGTCAAGCTATAGCCTTGTTGATTAGTTACAAAGAACCCTAGCTCAAATTGCAATCTTTGAGCTCTTAGAGTTGTCTCCAAGACATAAACAAATCCTTGAGGATGCTTTGCACATGAAAAATGTCCCCAACAACTTAGATGTTGATCAATTCCAGAATATGGTTAATCACATTGCTACCCCTCATTTCCTTTCCTTTTCAGAATATGATGATAAAGCTTTGAGCCATCCACACAATCTTGCCCTTCATATTGAGGTCATGATCCATAGAACCCATGTCAGGCGCGTGTTGATAGATGGGGGTGCTGGGCTTAATATTTGTTCTTTTAGTCTTATGAAAGAATTGGTGTATTCTGAGAAAGTCATTGATACCAGAAAAAGAATTACTATCAAAGGCTATGATGATGCAGAAAGAAGTTCCAAGGGTTTGGCCATCCTTCCTATCTAGATTGGCCCTATTGAAAAGGATATTGTATTTCAAATAGTTGATGCTGGACCCCTTGCATATAATATCTTACTTGGTAGGCCATGGATTCATGATATGCAAGCAGTGCCATCTACCTACATTTAATGTGTTAAGTTCCTATACAATGGAATAGAGATTTGTATACCTGGGGATAACACTTTATCTGTAAATTCAATTTCAGCAGGGGCTCATGTTCCCCTTAATAGAGAAGTAGAAGATTTTGATGAAACTTTAGCAGCATGTAAAGACAAGCTTAAATCAGTAGACCTCGGAATGGGGGGGGGGTATCAACTCAACTCCCTCACAACATTACTAGTTTCACTTTAGTCTTATGGAAAGCCTTCATAAAAAAAGAAACCTTCCTATTCAGCTATGACTTTATTTGGCAAATTTGTAGAATCATCAGTGCCTATCCAAGATGAGAAAGAGGAAACATTTGTTAGAGATTGGATCTATAGAGAATAAAAATACATGCACAATGAGAACTTCTCTCCCTCTCCTAAAGCTTATGGAAGAGGGTATACTTTTGTCAAACAGATGGGCTATCCTGGATATGGCCCTCTCAATCACAATTTGGATGCTAGGTTTGAACCTCTTGATCATGCTCAATTTGGACGCAAGTCTAAAAAGCCAGTTAGCCTAGGATTTGAAAATTACAACAAGCACACTAATCCTCTCTTTGAAAAGTTGGATAGTGATGATGAACTAGAGTATGTACCTAATTTGATGAATCAACAAGATATGTGTGAAGATTGGGTCCCTTCCACTAATCTCCTTTGGGGAGATTCATATATTTTAGTCACCCATGCATCGGTCGCAACTTTAGAACAAGAATCAGATATAGAAGATCCTTTGAGAGAGTCTCAATGAAAGAAACTTGTTCATTTAATTGACAGAGAAAGTTCTAATTTTGATGAAACTGGACCTTCTACATTGTGATGTCCCAAACCTTCATGGTGTAAGCATCCTAGTCACAGTTCAAATACAAGTTCTAATGAGTATGAATTAGACTCTTTTTCAGATCCCTCCACAGTTGATAGAGATATAGATGTTGTTCACACTTATAGTTTTAAACCCAAGGTAGCCAATGAGTCACGTGTAGGATTAGAGGATTCAAACCCACGTGTTGCCTTAGTGGAAAATTATTTGCTTGTTAGGATGAATCCCAATTTGGGTAGGTTAGAGGGATACTTGACAGACTCTAACTCTTCGATCACCAGCGATAATATCATTCACATTTATAACCTTGAACCAGTCGTTGACTTGCCTTTTGTTCATCCCGACCTCATTGATTGGTCCCAACGCTATCAAGAACCTGAGATTTTAAAATTCCAAAATGATTACGAGATAGATTGTTATCTAAATGCCATTGAACCTGTAGTCTCTTCCACCAGTGAGCTGGCTACTAGTATGACAGAGCCAGACATCAAGTACCTTAGTCACAAGATAAAAAGAAAAGAAAATCAAAAGAATAGGTGTTCTGATGAAAAAACCACTATGCGGCGGTGTCAGAACCAAAAAAAGTAAAAAGAAATGATGTATCCAAGGGTGAAAGCCTTTCTGAGGCACCTAAGGATGAGGTACTTGATCATCTTCCCAGCTATTTTCAAGATAGATCTTCAGTGCTTATTGAACCAACACAAGCAGTCAATTTGGGTACAGATGAGGCTCCACAAATAGTACACTTGGCTGAGTCCTTGTCACCAATAGAAAAACAAGCTTATACTAAGTTCTTACAGAAAAAGAAGATTAATTTTGCATGGACTTATTTAGATATGCCAGGATTGGACATTAATCTTATCATGCATCACTTATCTATAGACCCAAATGTCAAACCAGTTAAAAAAAATTTGAGAAAGATGCATCCTCACATAGCTCTTCTACTCAAAGAAGAATTAGAGAAACTCCTTGGTGCAAAATTCATAAGAGCCATCACCTATGCTGAATGGATATCAAACATTGTACCAGTTTCTAAACATGACAAATCCATTCGAGTTTGCACAGATTTTAGAGATCTCAATAGAGCATGCCCAAAGGATGACTTTCCACTCCCCAATATAGATATGATAGTGGATATGACTGCGGGTTATGAGATTTATTCCTTGATGGATGGTTTTTCCAGGTATAATCAAATTAAGATAGCTCTTGAAGATCAAGAAAAGACTGCATTCACTTGTGCATGGGGTACCTATCGTTGGAACGTTATGCCTTTTGCATTAAAAAATGTAGGAGCCACCTATCAACGAGCTATGTAAACCATTTTTTATGACACGATGCATAAAAACATGGAAGATTATGTGGATGAAACCTTGGCCAAGTCTCAACAAAGAGATACACACTTAGATGATTTAGAAGTAATTCTAGATCGTATGGAACAATTTCAACTAAGGTTAAATCCTAAAAAGTGTGCATTTGCAGTCACCTTTGGAAAACTACTTGGATTAATCATTTCAGCAAAAGGAATAGAGGTGGACCCTGAAAAAGTCCAAGCAATCATAGATATGCCACCTCTTAGAAACATTATTCAAATGAGGATTCTTTAGGGATGTCTTCAATCTATAAGGAGATTCATTTCACAATTGGCAGATAGAGCTCAACCCTTCAACAAGAACTTACACAAAGGAGTCAAATGTGTTTGGAATGAGGATTGTCAAAAGAGCATATATCAAATCAAGAAGTACTTGGCAAATCCTCCTATTTTAATGCCTCCTATCCCAGGGAAACCACTTATTTCATATATTTCAGCAATAGAATCTTCCTTGGAGGCATTACTAGCTCAACTTGATGAAAATGGGAAAGAAAGAGAAAGCTTGCCTTGTTGTTGTTTTTGCTTCTCAAAAGCTACAACATTACATGATGGTGCACACTATACACCTCATAGAAAAAATAGATCCACTCAAATATTTGCTAAGTAAGGCTGCCCTCATAGGTAGACTTGCTAAATGGATGATGATACTTTCAGATTTTGACATAGATTACATTGAGCGTAAGGCAATCAAAGGACAAGCCATAGCAGATCAATTGGCTGATTTCCCATTACAAGATGATGCACCTATTCAAGTTGACTTACCAGATGAGCACCTCATGTATATGACTGAAAGAACATGGAAGATGTTCTTTGATGGATCTTTTATGCAAAATGGTTTAGGAGCTGGTGTGTTGTTTGTTTCTCCTCATGGGTACATGATCCATAAGTCTTACAAATTATTGTTCCCAAGTACAAACAACATTGCTGAATATGAAGCTTTAAAAAATGGACTTAAGCTAGCCATATAATGGAGAATCACAGAGTTACACATCTATGGGGATTCACAGCTGATAATCAACCAAGTTAATGATGAATATAAAAAAAACATGAGAAAATGGTACCTTATAAGAAAATGGTTGATTCCTTGAAACGCTACTTCACATTTGTCACGTTTCAACAAATCCCTAGAGTGGAAAACAAGGCAGCTGATGTTATGGCTACACTTGCTTCACTCCTTCAGCTAGATCAACATGAATCCAGATTTGAATTCCTGGTGGAAGAGCTACATCACCCTATCTTTGAATCCCAAGAAAGCCATGTCATTTGTACCCTTGTTGGTCATGAATCATCCTGTTATGGTGCCATTTACTCATACCTTCGTGATGGCATTATACCTGAAACCTTTAACCGATCTAAATGCAAAAACCTTACTCAAAATGCCTCTCACTATTCCCTTATCACTGGTGATTTGTATAGGAGGGGTCTAGATGGAACACTTCTTAGATGCTTAGAAAAGGAATAATCTGACCAAGTACTAGTTGACATTCACGAGGGCATCTATGGGGGACACTCCAATGGTCTTTCCATGGCCTGAAGGTTACTTAGGGTGGGGTACTATTGGCCCACGATGTAGATTGATGCAGTAGCTTTCGCAAAGTCATGTGAAAAGTATCAAAAACATGGTAACCTGATACATGCTCTAGGTAGGGAGCTCATTCCTTCTATATCTCATTGGCCATTTTAGCGTTGGGAAGATTCATCCCAACTCATTAGGTGGACACAAGTTTATTATTACTACTATTGATTAATTTACTAAATGGCTAGAAGTTGTCCCACTTTATATTGCCTCGGGCAAGACAATATCTCTATTCATTCTGAACCATATCATCTGTCGATATGGAGTGCCTTCCAAGATTATTACTGACAATGAAGGCCAGTTCAAAAATAAGGACCTTAAACAACTATGAAAGAAATTCAAGATTAAACAACATTGGCCTACATTTACTTCCCGCAAGGAAATGGTCAAGCAGAGGCATCAAACAAGACTATTCTTAAAATCTTGCATAGAACAGTCTGTAAGAATGGTAGAGATTGGCATTTACAGATAAATCCAGCTTTGTGGGCCTATAGAATGAGTATTCATAATCCTACTAGGGCCACTCCTTTTTCCCTTACATATGGTGCTGAAGCAATGTTACCTTTGGAGGTTGAGATTCCTTCATTTCGAGTTTCTCTCCATGGTCTAGTTACAGATGAAGACTATCGTGCCATGAGACTTAAAGAGTTAGATCTTCTAGATGAAAAATGTCAAGCATCATTTGACCATATGAGGGTTTATCAAAAGTGCATGTCCAAAGCCTTCAACAAAAAGGTTCATCCTAGAGCATTCCAAGTGGGAGATCTTGTCCTACGTGAAAATCCTAAGAATGAACAACATAGAGATCAAAAGGGTAAATTTGAACCTAATTGGCTTGGACCTTACATCATCACATCAGCTTTTGGGATAGGTGCTTATTTACTGTCTACATAAGAGGGAGAGCAGCTCCCTGATCCTATCAATGTCTTGCACCTGAAGAAGTTCTATCCATGATGCCCATTCTGTCTGGGGGCATCCTTTGTACATAAATATTGATCCTCAAAAAATCCAAAAAAGGATATATTGTCAAAAATTCTAAAAATCAGAAAATGTCCTGAAAAAATGATCATCTTAGTGAAAACCTAGCAATAGGCGCTTTGATGAATCCCCCCAAAAATTATATATTTCAAAAATACAAAAAATGAAAAAAATGAAAAATTTCAAAAAAATACAAAAAGTGCCTTGGGGAAAACCTGGAAACAAGCGCCTTAGTAGAAAAAAATTCAAAAAAATTATAAAAAGTTCTGAAAAAAATAGAAGAGAAAAATGAAAAAAATGAAAAAAATGAAGAGAAAAAAATTGTAATAAAATCCAAGTGGGTAAAACCTAGAAATAGGCGCTACTTGAGGCCTTTGCACCCCTATTTCTTAGCACCTATCCTCAACACTTCGTCTTTCTCCATAATGCCTTGTCCTTGTTGCTTTGGTCTGGAATTGGTCTTTGTCTTGTTCTAGGGGGCATAACTATGTTCTCTTTGGTCTCTTAGATGCGTTAGTCTTTAGGACACCTCACAAATGGTGTTTTTCAACACCACCCCAACTATATTTTTCAATACAACCCTTGACATCGAGTGTTTTTCAACACTTATCAGTTTGGTCTTACCCCATTTTTTCATGTGGTCTTACCTGCTTGCAAGAATTTGATCCTTGCCTCAGAACTTAGTATCAGTTAACACACTTAAATTTTTAAACGCGCAACACTTAAAGCTTGAGCTATGTCATGATCTTTTCTTTGTGTGCTGACTGTTATTAATTTTTTTTGAGTGTCCTTGTCTAATAAGTCTCTCCAGGATGCATAGCTAAAGGACTTGGTGCATGGGGCATGTTTTTATTTGCTTCCTGCTTTATGCTTGACTATTTTTGTACAACCATTCTGCTGGTCATCCCGGCCTCTATGCCTTGATGTGAGCGTGGTTTTGCTATATTAAATTTGGTAAGCTAATATCACAGTCATCTTGACCTTTATGTCTTTGATGCTTATGTTAGAATCTTTCCACATTCCAATCGATATAAATCACATTCATATCTTCATAGTTGCGCTTGTGACTAGTGATGATTGTGTGATTTTTCGATGTCCATTAATAATGGCCCAATGATGAAAATAAGTTCCTTAACATTCTCTAATGAATGATGAACATAAATTCCTATGATATAGTTTCTCTATTGCAAGTACACCTTTGCATTTTCATGTAGCTTGCATTGTTAGAACTCATGTTAGTTTGCATTTTAGGCTGCATTATGAGTTTGAGAGGGTTTTCCTTCATCTTTCTTGTGGACTTTTAATCAACTGTGATCACATTCTGATCTTCATTTCCTTATCTTCTTCCATGATCTCAATCAGAATTTTTTATCTTAAACAGTTGATTGATTTTGGGGGATTCTCTTTCTTAAGGAAAGTTCTCTTTCTTCTCTCCATTTCTTTCCACCTCTTCCAAACTTCTATCTTCCATTCACTTTCACCCCACTTCTTTTCTTCTAATTCAACCTTGGGGCATAATCTTTTGTACTTGATGATCTATCTTGGTTTTGTGATCTTTATATCTTTCATCTTACATCAAAAACCTTATCTTTACTTTGATTTGATCAAGTTTATCAATTTGCTATTTCTCCTCTATCTCATTTCGATTTCGATCACGAGGGGGCAGTACCTATTAAAATTCAATCCTTAATTTAGCTTTATCAATCCTATCATTTGTTCTGCTTGGGGAAAGCTTGCTTGAGATTCTTATCTTGGACATGTCAATTACTTATTTACAACGGTGTTGACCTTGTCTTTTTTGCAATTAGCTTATCTTTGTTCTGATGTCAATTACTTATTTACAATGGTGTTGATGTCTACGTTGTTTTGTGATCCCAAATTGATCTCACACTTCAACTGCATTCTTTGACTACATGTGTTCCCAGAATGATCACACATTAGTCAAAGAGGGGCAAATGTATGCACCCTAAAATGGTTGCCTAGACTATGGGCCC
>MU223776.1:3215611-3225611 GCA_018584345.1 Thuja plicata
TTTATCAAATTCCTGAATCAATGCTTTGCAACATTTTCAATTCAAATCAATTTCCTTGATCAAATTGTAATTAATTCAATTATTTCAATATTTCCTAAGGTTTGATCATTTTTATTTAATTAAAAGATTTAATCTCCCTTTTAATTAAATAAAAAACATCTTATTTAATTAAATTAAATTTCCCCCTTTTAATTAAATAAAATTCATCTTATTTAATTAAATTAAATTTCTCCCTTTTAATTAAATAAAATTCATCTTATTTAATTAAATTAAATTCCTCCCATTTAATTAAATAAAATTCTTCTAATTTATTTAATTAAAAGCAAACCCCTCTTTTAACTAAATATATAAAAATCCCCACTTAAAGCACTTTATTTGATGAAAAAGGAAATAAATTAAATACAAAATTAAACAAAGTTCCTTTTTCTACACATCTTCCTAAGTGGTGGGTTTTTTGCCTCTTAATCAAAGCCTTTGATTTTTTGCCTCTTAATCTCTACCATCCATTGCTCTTTAAAAGGAAAGCTCTCCTTCTCATTTGATAATCAAGATTTTATGCTATTGTTATGTTGTAGGTTTGGAGAGCAATTTTGGAGGAGAATTTGAGTACTTAAGCTTGGATATTGCAACTTCTCTCTTCTTGTCTTCTTCTTGCATCCATGGCTATTCATGTAGATTAGATTCATGTTTCCTTTCATAGATTAATCTTGCATTTGTATTTCTTTGCATAGAATAATCTTGCATTGTTATCATTTAGACTAATTTCCTTTCTTGCATTGTTATCATATAGAATAGATTTCATTTTCATGCATTGAATCTCTCATTTCATGTTGTACTTGCATAGGCACAACTAGGTCAATCTGAGGGCCTTAATCACACACCTTTGCACTCCATGACTAGGGAGCTATGAGTCAATATTTGAGGCTTCATTCTTGAGCAACCTTGAATGGAATGACCCATAGAAGTGTAACACATTTTCATCACACAATTGTTACCTTTTCCATTCCCATATCCAGGTCCTCATTATCTGCTTTATGTTCATTTTTATTACCATACTTTATCTGGGTGTTATTCTCCTCCATGTAAGTCTGAGTGAGAGAATTAAATGGATTTGTGACTTCATCTGGGATCTCCTACTGGGAGTCATTTACAATATCACCTGCAACCTCTTCATCCACATTCAACACATCATCATTCTCATTGGTGAGGTGAATATCTTTCTTGGGCTCATTCTTCTCACCTTTATCTAGTACTTCATTGTCAGAGGAGTCTTCATCATCTCTTGAAATCATTCCCTCCACTTCATCAAAGATCGACATGGTAACCTCTATTTTTTTTTGTTTAATTTTTCAGGGTTTTAAACCAGGAGGACTCACCTTCTTACTAGTACTGGTATCCATGACCTTTCTCTTATGTGTGCCCGTTTTATTTGGC
This sequence comes from Thuja plicata, assembly GCA_018584345.1. NCBI lineage: Eukaryota > Viridiplantae > Streptophyta > Pinopsida > Cupressales > Cupressaceae > Thuja > Thuja plicata. Next base: position 3,217,046 of record MU223776.1, read on the forward strand.
ACTAAATCTAGGACTTGGTCTCTTGCATACTCTTCAATAAGAAGAATACAACCCTCGCAAATCATAGGAGAGATGGAATTGACTCTGTTATCCATAATGTTGTGGTTAATGGAGATCAACAAAAAGTAGGGAAAGGAAACCCTAGTTTTGTAGCGGAAATGGTTTACAAGAAAAAAAAGTAACTGTAAACTCTGGTAAATATGCCATCTAAAGTAAAATATTCCATTATGACCCTTAATAATTGAGCCCAAATGAGCTTGATATTATTTTCATTAACATATTAAACTTTCCCTTTAACTAACATAGCCTTCTCTTCAACTATTTTAGGGAAATCCTTGTAGGCCTTATTTCAAAATTTCTTGTGTTTAAAGAAGTTAATTACCTCTAAAGGAAGGACCTTGATATCAACAAGAAGATTTAGCATGAGAGGGAAAGAATTACCCACCAAATGCACCACACCATTCTCCCAACCAGAGGCAAAATCCCTTGTAATTTCTTTGTTGTAGCCATGCAGCCGCTTGAGGTACTTGTCGACTCTGCCTTTGTTGAGATTCTTCCAAAACTTCTTTTCCTGAATACATTTACACTTAGAGGTCTCCTCTCTCTTGAAATCACCACCCATTACATATTCTTCCTTTTCAATGCTATTAGCTAGAGTGCCTAAGTTAGGCTTCTTCCCAAGCTTGTTAAGCTCCAAGTTTTCCAGAATAATCATGCATAGATCAATAATCACGCACAAATCACTATAAATGTTATTCAACTCCAAGGCCATATTGAGAACCCACAAAGCGTTTGTGATATGACTGTTGGAAATTATTGGAATAGTCCCAAGGATAACTGAGAGGGGGGGGGTGGTGAATCAGTTATCAGTCAATTTAATTCTTTTCTCTTTCCTTAATGTAATTGTATATAAAGTAAATTCACATTTAGATAACACAATAGAGTACTCAACAATTTGATTACGAGGAAACCAAATAGGAAAAAACCCCGGTGGGAATTAACACCCACAAATAACTGTACTAGTTTATAATGATCCTTGTTAGAAGATCTTACAACCCTGTTAGGAGTTGATCTTTACAATGCAAGAAGTATAGAGACCTAGTTAAAGGTCGAACCTTGTTAGGATTCTTTTAAAGATAACCCTGTTAAGGGTGAGGACTCAATGTCCAATATCTCACTACTAAGATGGTGAAGGCTATAACCTTCAGTATAAAAGATATACACTATATCTGGTAAATAAACTGTTTGAGTAGACCTACTATCTTGATCAGTTCCAATGTATTGCAATCAACTTTCGTATCTTTACATAGATCTTCAACTTATTCTCTCTGACTTTCTTCTCTTCTCTGTCTTTTCTTTTTCACTTCATTTTTTTGACACTTAGCAAACATATATGAACTGCTATATGTATCTTCACTAAGGATAAGGTCATGACGGTATCTAGAAACACTTCAAAAACTTCCTTGTCATCTCAACCAAGCACACAATACAAATTATGACTGTGCAACTTAAACTGAATAGACACGATGCTTCACAAAGTTGGCTTCACCAAATTAACTCTAACATCAAGATTCTGTTGAAACACATTTGGCACCTTTGGATAATTATCTTTAACTCATAACTAAACATGAATACAAACACGCATATCCCAAAGATAGGCGCAACTCAAGATACAAGGTATTTATGTTGGCTCTTAACATATAAACTCCAGAAACTCTAATTTCCATAACTGACTAATCATAACTCAACTGAAACTACATATCTAACTCAGCGTGAATGCACATAGAAACTAGAACATGTATACACCATAGAAATAAACATGCATAGCTCTAAAGCATCTGTACTGATAATTTCATATAGGATACCTATTGTATATTATATGTTGTCATTAATGGAAAACATACAATCAATTATTTGCACATAAGCAAATCTTCAATAGAAATGAGTTGAGTAACTGAGAGGGGAGGGATGAATGAGTTACCACAAAAAAAAATCCAAGTCCTTTAGATGTCTTAAACAAATTTGTCACTGTTGCTCGGTTAACATAGATATTCTACTCTCACTCGGTTAACATAGAAAGTATTAAGATATTAACTATGATTATCCTTTAGTAATTAATTGTAGAAATATAAACCATAAAGCAAATAAAATGTGCACAGATAACACCAAGATTTAACATGGAAATCCAAAATGGGAAAAACCACCAATTGCAACTAGTCACTCTTTTTCACTCTTTTGAAGTGAGCCCTGTAAGGAGCCAACCCTATTAAAGGTTACAATAACACACTGTTAGGTATGACCCTATTAGAGGATTTAATCACCCTGTAAGGAGTGGCCTTGTAAGAGGTCTTCTAACACTTCAATATAAAAATGTCATCTTGTGAGAGGATTTATAAATGACTGTTAAGTCTACTCTGTTAAGAGATTTTGATCACCGCTTCAATTATTAGAAAGTAACAATGGATTTACCTATTTTGATAAGCAACTGTCTTTGCTGATTCAGATCTCTATTCTAGATTAATTAATTGATCCTCACTTGATCGAATATTCTATTATAGTTCTCTGTGTTCTATCCTCAATCAGAATCCCATCTGATTTTTCCTTCACTCTTCATGTCATAAAAATATATCTTTTTTTTACACTCATTCAATCCAAAATTGACCTTATATATATATGATAAGTCTTGTCAAGTCAGCCTTAATATCCTTCAAAATAAATAATAAAACTCATGTCTGTCAGTTGTATATAACCAATTATCCATAAAATATAAACTACTGTTAGTCGGCTGACACTAATTGTTTAACTCGGTCAGCACTGAAATCCTTCAATGCCTGACCAACACTGTAATGCCCAAGTGAACTCGGTTAGGAATGAAAATCACTTTGGTCCTCTTCAATGCTTGAGATTTTTTAGCATGAACTGTTTGTGCTCGGATATGATTAGACATTTGTGTAAACATCACTATACTTGTGTAAAAATCAATGAAAATACACAATTGAATAATTGTCATAAAAAATCTCCCTCTTTGGCATTGATGGCAACACAACATGTCATAATACAAAGAATTATAGAGAAACAAGAATAAAAATGAAATTTTTATTAATTTCCTTAGCTTTATTATGATTCTCATCAAATTTTATTAATGTCCTTAGCTTCATTTTGATTCTCATCAAATTTTATTAATGCCCTTATCTTCATTCTGATTCTCATCCAAAAAATCCCCCTGTCTTCATAATCACTAAAATACAGATTTCTCCCTCTTACATTAATCTCTACTTCTGATAAAGTTTTCTCCTTCTTTCAGCAATCTCTCCATCAGTAATCTTTATGACATATATTAATCTCTCCCTCTTTGACAACCAATGCCAAAGACATCAACTGATATATATCCAATGAAGTTGTAATGTACCTATTTGTACTGATTCATATGCAATAAGCTCTAAATACCTACATCAACATGTTAAGTTTGTTCTCGAGCTCAGTTGACACATCACTAAACTGTGTTTTAGTGAGCCCCAGTTAGGGTAATTACCCCTATCTTTCCTCTAAGATACAAAAATGCATCCTTAGGTAATGGTTTTGTGAATATGTTTGCAATTTGTTCTTTAGTATTCACATATTCCAATCTTACTTCCTTAACCTGAACTAATTCTCTCAAGAAATGATACTTTATTGCAATATGTTTAGTCTTAGTATGCATCATAGGGTTCTTTGAGATGTTAATAGCACTGGTGTTGTCATAGTAGATAATAATTGGTTCTATGATTTCTACCTTCATAACTGACAAAAACTGTTTGAACCATATGATATTTGAACAATTTACTGTTGCAACAACATACTCTACTTCTGCTATAGATTGAGAAATTCAGTTCTATTTCTTGTTTGTCCAGGAGACTAACCTCTTTCCGAGAAATAATACTCCACCACTTGTTCTCTTTCTGTCATCAACATTTCTAGCCCAATCAGCATCAGTAACAGTCTTCAAATCAAAGTTTCCTCCTTTCTTGTACCATAATCCATACTCTTCAGTACCCTTAAGATATCTCAGAATCCTTTTGATATCCATCAAATGATTCTATCTAGGATTAGCTAAAAACCTTAGAAAAATACCAACTTCTAATGCAATATCAAGTCTGGTGTGAACAACATATTGAAGTTTACCAATCATGGCTCTGTAGGTAGTCTGGTTTGCTTCCTTTGAATTATAATCCTTAGACAACTTATGTCCAGTAGGCATAGGTGTTCCAACTGGTCTGGAGTCTTCCATCCCAAATTTCTTTAGTATCTCTTTGATATATTTAGACTGGATAATGTAGATACCATCGTTTATCTAATAGACTTGTAATCCAACAAAGAATTTGATTTCACCAAGCACAAACATTTCAAATTCCTTACTCATAGCTTCGGAGAATGCTTTGCATAATTCATCACATCTAGTAAACAATATATCATCAACAAATATTTCTGCTAATAGTATCTTGTTATGAGGTCCTTCTTTGATGTACAAGATACTATTGTCATTAGTTCTCTAAAATCTAATTCTTATCAAGTAACCATGCAGTCTTTCATACCAGGCTCTAGGAGCTTGCTTCAGTCCATACAATTATTTGTGTAATTTTCAAACCATACTCCTTTTGTTAGGATCTACAAAACCTTCAAGTTTCTCAATGTAGACTTCTTTTTCAAGAATTCCATTTAGGAATGTAGATTTTACATCCATTTGATATACCTTGTATCCTTTGTGTGCAACATATACAAGAACAATTCTGAATCCTTCAAGTCTTGGAACAAGAGAAACAATTTATCCATAATCAATACCCTCTTCTTGAGCATATCCTTTGCATACTAATCTTGCCTTGTTTCTGGAAAATTCTCCTTTTTCATTCATCTTATTTCTAAAAACCCACTTAGTACCAATCACATTCTTATTTTTTGGTCTAGGTACAAGAGTCTAGGTTTTGTTCTTTTCTATCTTCTCAATCTCTTCATTCATTTCTTTTATCTAGCTTTCATCATTCAATGCATCTTTAATAGTTCTAGGTTCAATTTAAATAAGCAAACATGTACCTTTAATTTTGTTCCTTTTCATTACATCTTCTATATGATCTCCAATTATTTTCTCAGGTGCATGATGCCTTCTGACATATTTTGCAAGTACAGGATCCTTCCTTCTTGATTCTGAGCTTGTTCCACTTGTTTCACCATGCTGAAAAGTTCTTTTATGTTCTTCTATCTAATACTCAGGTTCCAATGTCTGAGACTTGGGTGCCTCTATCTGAGACTCGGGTGCTTATGTATGTGACTCGATTCCTTCTATCTGTGACTCAGTTTCTTTAGTGTGTGACTCAGTTTCCTCTACCAATAGCTCAGGTTGCACAAGCTACAACTCAGGTTGAACTGTTTGAGTTTGTGAAGATGAATTCAATGGTTAACATCGATGCTGTCCAATCACCATTTATTGTGTCTTAGGTATAGTATCAGGTTCATAATACACAAATTTAATGTAATCCCAAGGCTCTTTACTACTCTTTTCTTCACCTCTTTCTGCAAGCTCATCAATCCTTACATGCACACTTTCTATGACTTTATGAGTAGAAAGATTCAGAAATTTATATACTTTTCTTTTACAAGAGTAGCCTAGGAATATACCTTCATCACCTTTTACATCAAATTTTCCATTTCTTTCTTCCTTCAAGATGTAACATTTACTTCCAAATACTTTGAAATAATGAACATTAGGTTTATATCCATACCATAATTCAAAAGGTGTCTTCTCAGTACCTTTATTTATTTGAACTTGGTTCAAGGTGTGAAATGCAGTGCTGATGGCTTCCTTCCAGTATTTGTTAGCAACATTATTTTCAATCATCAAGGTTCTTGCACAACCCATAATGGATCTATTCCTTATTTCTGTGATACCATTCTATTGTGAAGTACCTAGGGTAGATACTTGTCTTTTGATTTCTCTTTCATTGCAGAATTCATTAAATTCATTAGATATGAATTCTCCTCCTCTGTCAGATCTTAAGCATTTAAGTTTCTTTCCTGTTTCTTTTTCAACTCTGGCTAGGTACCATTTGAACTTCTGAAAGGCTTCTAATTTTTCTTTGAGAAACATAACAGTCATCATTCTGGAATGATCATCAACAAATAGAATGAAATACTTCTCACCTGTGTAACTTGTTGTTCCAATTGGTCCACACAAATCAGTATGTACCAATTCCAAAACTTCTTCTATATTGTAATTCTTTCTCTTGAAACCAGTTTTTCCCATCTTCCCAATTTCACATTTTTTGCATATTGCTAATTTAGGTTTCTTCAAAATAGGAATTCTTCTTACTCTTTTGTTCTTGCTTATGCTAACCAGGTTATCAGAGTTCACATGACATAACCTTTTATACCATAACCAACTTTCTTCTACTTGTGTAATAAAACATGAAGTTTCTTTGAGATCAAGATAAAATAGATTACCTTTTGTTTGTCTGCCATTTCCAACTATGTTTCCTTTACCATTCAGGAGCTTGGACTTACCATTCATGGATTCTACCTTAAAACCAATGTTATTCAGCTATGCCACACTTAGTAAATTGCACCTTATTCCTTAAACCCAATAAGCATTATCACTTTTGATTCCTTCTGTTAAACCAATACAACCTTTACCTTTCACATAGTAGGGTTAATCATTCCCAAAAGTCACACTCCCACCATCATAGTGCTCAAGATGTTCAAATTTGGTTTTATCACCAGTCATGTGGTGAAAACAACCATTGTCAATTATCCAAGTGTCATTCCTACTAACATGAGAATATAGTGTTGTATTTTCAATATCTTCATTATCTGAATCATCCTTAATAGCAATATAAACCATTTCATCTTCATATTCATCACTATCAGAATCTTTAGCAATATAAAAAAGATTTATTACCTGTCTTTGTAGCCTTTGTAGCTTTTGAAAGCTTTCTTTCCTTTATACTTGTTGAAGTTTTTCTCACCTTTGTCTTCCTTGTTTGGACACTTAGAAACAATGTGACTAGCTTCATCACATGAAAATAAAATTAATGGTATTCTTCCTTTTCACTATCCTTTTCCTTTTTCATCTCTCCTTGCAAGTAATGCTTCAATGATTTCCAGATCTTCATCATCAAATTCATCATCACTATCACTATCAATCTGTTTTCCTTTCATCTTTACAAGGTTTAATTTAGCCTTAAATGTAGACTCAAGATTGCTAAGATTAGGAGAGTAATTGCCAAAGTTATCCAACTCAAAGGTTGTAAGACTTCCAACCAATCCATCTAGAGTTATACCATTACTACATCTCATCTCTTGAATAGCTAAAACTCTAATTGCATAGATAGGAAGTAAAGTTATCAATACCTTACTAACCACTGTTGTGTCTTCAATTACTCCACCATCAGCTCTGATGACATTGACACTTTTCTTGATCCTTTCACTATATTTTTTAATTTCCTCTCCTTTCATTTTCATTTGATCAAATTAACCTTGGAGACTTTTTTCTTTGGCTCTCTTTACATTGACATCTCCTCCATGAATATCATGCAGTTTTTTCCACATATCAAAGGTAGTAGGGCAGTCCTTGACTTCATCAAATTGGGAATAGTTGAGTGTAGAGGCTATATCAATCATCATTATGTTATGATGCTTCATGTCTATGATCTGATCCAAAAACAAAGGTCTTGGTGGTTCCACATACCTATGGTCCAAGAATTGCAAACTAGTATCTTCAATGGTAGATAGATGTAGCCTCATCAAACCTTGCCATGTAGAAAAATTGTCTTTGTTAAGCTACATGATCTCCCTTCTATAAGACATCTTTGATCTTTAGCTTAGGCCTTGAAACCTTTCCTGTAAGCACTTGATTATCTGATACCAATTATTGGAAATGAGTTGAGTAACTGAGAGGGGAGGGGTGAATCACTTACCACAAAAACAAATCCAAATTCCTTAGATTTCTTAGACAAATTTGTCACTATTGCTTAGTTAACACAAACATTCTACTGTCACTCAGTTAACATAGACAATCTTAAGATATTAACTATGATTATCCTTTATTAATTAATTGCAGAAACATAAACCATAAAGAAAATGAAATGTGGAAACCCAATATGGAAAAAACCACCAATTGCAACTAGTCACTATTTTTCACTCTTTTGAAGTGAGCCTTGTTAGGAGCCAACCCTTTTAAAGATTACAATAACACACTGTTAGGTGTGACCCTATTAGAGGATTAAATCACCCTGTAAGGAGTGGCCTTGTAAGAGGCCTTCTAACACTTCAATGTAGAAATGTCACCTTGTGAGAGGATTTATAAAAGACTGTTAAGTCTACTCTTTTAAGAGATTTTCATCACTTCTACAATTGTTAGAAAGTAACAATGGATTGACCTATTTTGATAAGCAATTGTCTTTGCTAATTCAAGTCTCTATTCTAGATTAATTACTTTATCCTCACTTGATCGGATATTCTGTTGTAGTTCTCTATGTTCTATCCTCAATCAGAATCCCATCTCATTTTGCCTTCACTCTTCATGTCATAAACATATATA
>MU223776.1:3225661-3242405 GCA_018584345.1 Thuja plicata
TATATATATTTTAATACTCATTCAATCCAAACTTGACCTTATATATATGATAAGTCTTGTCAAGTTGGCCTTAATATCCTTCAAAATAAATAATAAAACTCATGTCTGTCGGTTGCATATAACTAATTATCCATAAAATATAAACTATTGTTAGTCGGCTGACACTGACTGTTTAACTCGGTCAACACTGAAATCCTTCAATGCCTGACCAACACTGTAATGCCCGAGTGAACTCATTTATAACTTAAAAATCACTTTGGTCCTCTTCAATGCCCGAGAGTGTTTGGCATGAACTGATTCTGCTCGAATAGGATTAGAAATTTGTGTAAACATCACTATACTTCTGTAAAAATCAATGATAATACACAATTGAATAATTGTCATCAACAATGACATGCAATAATGATAATGCACTCTTCTTGCCTTTGCATATCATAAGTACACAAAATCTATTCTATATCATTCAATTTCATCATTATTTTGAATGGTTCCTTCCTTTTGGTTGATCTTTTCATAGTAAATAAGCTTATTAATATTACTCATTCTCACCCACTTGCTGATGATGTCAGACTTAACCCCTAGGTTAGCAAGCCCATCTGCAACCTTTTTAGATTCATGATAGTCATGGGTAATATGGAATCTTTCAAATTTCAGAGCAATATTTTTAATTTTGATAATAATATGCTCAAGTGAACACAAAGGTTTACTTAGACCTTTAATGTTATTAATGATGTTTAGGGAATCTCCCTCCAACCATAAATTTTTTTAATTTAGCTCATCGACCAACATGATGGCATTGAGAGACACCTTAGCTTTAGATCTATGGTTTGATTGAATACCCAGGGGAAAGACTAAAAAACCAATACAATTACCTCTCCAATTTATGATATTTCCTCCACCTCCAGCCATTCCTGGATTTTCCTTAGCAGCCCCATCAAAGTTAGCTTTGATCCATCCATGGGGAGGGGAGGACGATAGGGCTTATTCTCTAGGATGAGGGATTCTATAAGTGATGGAGCTAAACTACCCATTTTTGATGTTCTCAAGAACCTCCTTAGAATAATTCAAATCTAGATTGTTATTAACCATAATGTTAAACGTCTCCTCCATCCCTCTGCAAATGTGACTACCAACCACTTCATCTTTAGAGTATTTTTCCTAAAATACTCTATTATTTCTTTCCTTCCAGATATACTAGCAGAAGTGAGGGAGAAGGAGATTCCATAATTCCTTTTCCATCTTTTTAGAGGAAGGACAACACCATTGGGTGAAAAAATCCTTCCATAAGAGAGGAAAAAACAACCAAAGATTCCATTTTCTAAAAATAATCTCCCATACCATATAGGTATAGGAACAATGCATCATGATATGATCACAAGATTCAGCTTCCTCCATACATTGAAAGCATCTATTAGGTAAATTAAAATCCCTTTTACTGAGATTATCAAGGGTTAGAGGTTTATCTTGGGATAAAAGACAAAAGAAGAATTTGATTTTAGGGGTGAGAAATTTGTACCACACCTTCGAGAAAAGAGGTCTCTCCTCACCCAAGGTCATGAGGTCACAAGCTGAAGCCACCATGTAGATCCCATCCTGTTTGGGCACCCAAATTAATTTATCCTCACTATTATCATTAACAAACCATGAATGTAGATCAAGTTGAAGGGGAAGAAGAAAACTATCAATTTCATCCAGGTTTATCCATCTGTCTCCTCTCCAATAATCTTTGACTTTCTCTCCAATAGTTTCTTTACAAATCCAGATTGCTTGATTCCAGTCTTAATTTTTAGAAAGAGGGTCCTTATGTATTCAAATATCTTCCCATAAATAAATTTTCCATCCATCTCCCAACTTTCATCTCATTCCTTTGATAACTAGTTCTTTAGTAGAACAAATCTTATTCCATATATAAGAGTCTTGCATATTATCTTCAGAATTGAGGAAATCATCTAGTGATTGGTTGTTGAAGAGATATTTGTTAATGATTATCAAATTCCATTCTATCCTAATCCTATATATTCTCTAAATTTTCTTAGCAAGAAGGGATTTATGAAGATTCTTGATGTTCTCAGGCCAAGCCCCCCAAGTTTTTTAGGTTTGCAGACCCTTTCCCAAGCAACTAGGCTTAATTTTTTCTTTTCTTCCATCCCCGACCACAAGAATCTTTTCTGAATTTTTCTATCATCATAGAAAATTTATGGGGGATCTTAAAGAGGCTCAAAGCATAAACTGGGAGGTTTTGCAAAGCTGATTTCAAAAGTTGAACTTTCCTAGCATGGCTCAAGAGGGTCGTCTTCCAGGCAAGCAACTTTCTATTGAATCTATCAATGATAGCACTCCAAAAGCTATCATGAGGTTTAAAGAACAATGTCAAACCCAAGTAAGATGAGGGAAAAGTTCCTATACTACATCCCATAATTTTAGAGATCTTTCTTTGTCTTTCCTTAGGGGTGTTGATAAAGAAAATAGAGCTCTTGTTCCAATTGATAAGTTGTCTTGAAGCAGAGGTATATGTAGTTAAAGAAATCTTCAAGTTTTTGGATTCTTTAATAGAAGTTGCCCCCATGGTGAGGGTTTCATCAAAAAATTTCTCATGAGAGCAAATAGATCTTGCCGATGAAGGTTGGAGATTTGAGATTAATCATTCTCCCACAAACTTACTAATGTATCTTCCCAAACATTCAGCCAAAATGGAAAAGAAGATAGGGGATATGGGATCACCTTGTCTTAGGCCCCTAGAGGGTCTGAAGAAGTTGGAAGAGACACACTTGAAAATCACCGAGGAGGAGACAATAGTGACCAATTACATAATGAGTTTGATGACTTCCTTATCAAAGCCAAAAGCTTAAATACATTTCTGCAGATAATTCCAATCCACCCTATCATAATATTTTGAGAGGTCCAGCTTCATGGGGAAACCTTATTGCTTAGGAGCTTTGAAATAATGAATATTTTTGTGAACAACCATATTAGAGTCCAGGATTTTCCTTCCAGGGACAAATCCATTCTGTTGGGGGGAGATAATCAAAGAGAGGATTGATAGAATTCTTGAAGTTAACACTTTAGAGAAGACCTTATACAAGGAGTTGCATAAAATTATGGGTCTAAATGCATCAACATAATTAGCTCCAAGAAAATTGGGAATCAACACCATAGAAGTAGCATTAAGTTCCTTGAGAAGGATTTTGGTCTTGAAAAACTCTTTGACCGCTGCACACACCTCTTTCCCCACAATCTCCCAATACTGCTGAAAGAAAACCATAGGAAAACCATCAGGACTGGGAAATTTATCTCCCTAAAAGGAAAAGAAAATAGTATTTATTTCCTTCTCAGAGGGGATGGATTGAAGTCTGATATTAGTTTCAACATCAATCAAGGAAGGTATAGAAGATAAAATTTTATCCTGATCAGATGAGATCAAGTTGCCAACTTTAGCAAGAAGGGTAGAAAAGTAGCTGAGCATTTATTTTATAATGTCTTCCGCTTTCACCATATTACATCCATTGGATAGAAGACAAGAAATTATGTTAGCTGCCTTATGCTTCATGGTAGTCAAGTGGAAAAATCTGGTGTTTCTATCCCTTTCCCTAAGCTAGAGGGCTCTACACCTCTGTCTCTAGAAAGTTTCCTCTTTAGATATAATATTGTGATAATCCACCAGCATATTGTTCTCAGTACTTTTTAGTTCCTCAGAAAGACCCTCGTTTTGAATTTAGTCTTGGATTTCCTTGATTTCAATTTGAATCTAGATTTTAGAAAGGAAGATGTCACAAAAAATGTCTTTATTCTAGATCTTGAATTTCCTTTTGATAGTATTTAGTTTTTCAGTATCTTTATACATGGCTCCCGCATCTAGGGAGTAATTCCACCATTCAGAAATGCTAGTTTTCAAATTAGGATGAGCAATCCACATCTTTCAAACTAAAAACAAAAGTTTCTTTTTCCACATAAAGGATTAGCATAAAAAGAGATGAGGAAATGGTTAGAACCTATTCTCAGAATTGAAGAAAGAGAGCAAGAGTAAAAAACAATTATATCAATAGTTCCTTATCATTATCTGATCTTTATTATCTACCCAATTAATTTCCTCTTCGATTTATATTTTTTCTTAATATAAACTAGAAATCAATTTCTTGACATCAATGAAAAACTAACAATTTATCTAACCATTCTACTTTCTTGTATTCTTCTAAAAATTGGTCTTCATCACCATTACCATCAGTTGGTTAAAAACCTTCACAATTCCTGTGAAAAAGTGTTCCATTCTTGATCATAAACTGTGCACTTTTTAGTTGAAGCACCCAATGTTTGTTAGAAGGTAGTACCAAATTATAAAACAAAAGGTATACCAAATTGGCATACCAAGGATCTTGGGTAAGGGACTCCATGGTGTATGTTTGGCACTCAATTTGTGGGATTTTTTCGGCCATATATTTACATAATCCTTGTCCTCAGACTAGCTTCATAAGATGCATTTCAAGGTCAAATTCATGGAGGATAGCCATTCATTTCCCCCCAGAGTTCTACCAATTCACTTTTCATTAATAAATATTTAATGAATTGGTTTGGGGGGCCAAAGTGTACATTTCTTCAGAGGATATAGTGTCAGAATTTATTTACTTCTCAGAAAAGAGAGAAAGCCTATTTTTCAAAAGGAGAATACTACACTTTGGCATTTTTGAAGGGATAACTCATGAATGTAATGGGTCATTCTTCCCTTTCAACTAGTTGGGTTAATACTACAACAATAGAGTGGACGATGGTGAAAGAATATATGTAGAATGTGAGGGAGTAGTCTAGACTTGCCAAGACTGTGCCTCTGTGATAGCCTATTTGATTTGAGAGAATGCTTCCTTTTCTTCTATACTCAATTCAATCTTCACATCCTTCTTCATTATATCATTCAAAGGCTTAACAACCTTGGAAAATCCTGTGATGAAGTGTTGGAAAAAATTGATCTTTCCAAAGGAAGATCACATCTCTTTCTTGCTACCGAGCATCTACAGATTCAACAAAGCTCTACTCTCTCACAATCAATGGATATTCTCTTCTTAGAGACAATATGTCCCAGAAATTTTCCTTTCATGATTTTGAATATGCACTTTTGAGGGTTAAGGGAAATGCCAAACTAGCGATATCTCTCATAGATTTTTGCAAGGTGGGCGGGGTGGTCACACCTGTACCGGGAAAACACTAGTAATTCATATATATAGATTATTATGAACTTATTAAATAACCCCTCGAAGTTGATTTCCATGGTATTTTGAAATATGGCCCTAGCATTAATTAGGACAAATGGCATTCTTTTGTAAGAAAATATCCCCCACATGGTGGTGAATGTGGTTTTGATTCTATCTTCAAACTTGACCATGACCTAGTTATATCCGAAGTATCCATCTAGGAAGGACATCATTTGTGAGTCATTTACAATCTGGAGTACCTCATCCAGTGAGGGAAAAGGATGGTTATTTTTTTTAGAGGATTTTTTTAAGTTTTGGAAGTCTACACACACTTAAATTTCCCCATTCTTCGTTTAGACCAAGACTACATTTGCTACCCACGTGGTATTCCAGGTAGGAAAGATATTTGGGTAGATAGTAATTTTTGAGCCTCCTGATAAATTAGGGGTTTGATTAGGGGATTAACAGGCCACTACATTTGTCTAAATGGTTTGGCATCAAGATTTAGGGGGATTATGTGTGTCATGATAGATGTTTCATATGTTTTAAGGTCATCATATCCCCAGGTGATCACATCAATATATTCCCAGAGGATTGCGGGGATCCTTTCCTTTTTATTCGGGGAACAAATGGTACCTATATAAATGCATTTTTCTTCAATGTCTGCCCTGATATTAACCTTCTCATATTCCTCCTTTAGAGGATGGAGTGACTTTGTCTTTGGCCCTAGGATCCGAATCAAATATTTGTTATAGGCTACCACATCATTAGGAATTGTGTTAGTGGGTAAGTCTAGGATCCCATCTTCATCTCCACCTTGTCCAGTATCATTGTGTTCTTCTTTCATGATTTGATCCTCAATAATACCAATTTTCTCCATGAAGGAAAGGATATGTTTATCATCATTGAATACCTAGAAGTGGATTATATTGTTAGGGATAGAGGGTGTGGGGACCATATCTACAAAAAAACTCTAGATTCGGCAACCCTCCATGGATTCCAGGGTGTTGGAAGACACTACAAGGATGTTAGGAACATAGTTCCTTTTCTGGGGAATTGCTTCGATACCAAAGGCATAAACATCCTCTATCAAACTCCATGCTCTATTGCGACAGCCTACCAGTAATTTATCATGTAATTTTTATTGGCTCTCAACTTATTTAAATATTAGTTATGAATCATCCATCACCCCGAGGTAGGCAACTTCCTTTCTTAATGCGAATAGGAGGCCAAGCATTAGGGCCTCATATTGTGTGATATTATTTTTCTATTCAAACTGCAATTGATAGGAAATGAGGAAAGACTTTCCTTAGGGGTTAATCAATTCCACCCCAGCTCTACAACCTTTCTTGGATTAGGATTAATAAAATTTTAGGATCCATAAGTCATCATCAGTCTAGTGAGGCCGAGAAGGCTTGGGAGTGTGTAGTATTGGTTTGGTGATGGGGGAGGTTCCGACATCTCCTTTGGGACAGAAGCCTTAGGAGCCAAAATGAAATCCAAAGGAGTTTACATGGGTGATTCCTCAATGAGTAGTCCTTTAGTTACGTACATGGGTGGACTGCATTGTGCCATGACCTCTTCTTTGCTTTTTTTTCTTTGAAATTTGAGAGTCAGATATTGGCGGCGTCAACATAAGGTTGGCACTCCAATTCAAAGTGTTCTTGGCAATGCACCCAAAACCATCTATCAAATAGGATGGTGGCCAAGGATGCATTGTCACCTTGAAGAATGATGTCATGCTTTAACCTCTCAATGAGGTTGTGGATTATTTGAGTGACAATAGGGTCCCCATTAAGGAAAATTCCACCTGGAACAAAGTCCAGGGTCAAGATTTCTTTGGACCTATATAGGCCAGCTTCTACTTCAGTGAATGCTACCTTTTTAGGATTAATTAATATTGAGAAGAGGGGGGTATGGGTGAATCAGTATTACAACACTTTAAATTAAACATAAACCAATTCCAAATAAACTATAAGATTTTCAAAATTAAAAGAACATAAGAAAATAAAATAGAGCTCATTACACCATTATTTGTTGTTGAGGAAACCTTGACCAAGGGAAAACCCTAGTGGGGATGGTACCCACAAGCATGCACTAAAGTATAATGTCCCTATTAGGAGATCTATCCGTGTTAGGAGCTAAATATTACATAGTACATTTCCTTGTTAAAGGAATATCAACCCTGTTAAAGGTAGACAATACCCTATTAGGGGTACACTAAGCTTACAACTCTTACAATCAATACTTCTATTACAAATTGTTCTTAGTAATGAACAAAACAAGCATCTCCAATGCTTAGATAGTTCCAGTTATAACTCTCAACAAAATCTTTCAATCTTTTATCTCACATCTTCCATTAGTAATCTCTAACTCTTTCACATGCACACATATCCATCCATCACATCTTTGCTTTACAAAATGTTCTTCATTTATATATATATATCTTACATCATTTGTTCGGCTCTCAATTACATTACAAAATAGAATAAATACTTATAAAAAAAGTAGATATAATGTCGGCGCTCTTTTATTACCAAAGTATAGGTAATCCACAATAACACTCCAACTTAGCACATTTGGATTCCATCTCATGCTCCCTCAATCATCGCAACTGTTCAACTTCTCTGTTACACTATTCTGCTATCTTCACATGTCTTCAAATCATTCTAAATATATGTAATCATCACCAAAATGCAATAAATCTTAACTGAAGGTCATACATATCCCATATTATCTTCCTCTAAGCTCTCTAGTCATCAAACGTCATACATGATCTTCATTTTCCAAAACAATATTGTTATACTCTATACTTCTGTTTCTATATTTAGTCATTTTCAGAACTATATCCCAAAAATTGTGCTTAACCCGATCATACTATCACATGTATTTCCATAAATGAAAACCATTAAGTGTCTCATATCACACCTGTTAGTAAACAGATTGTTCTTTTCAACTTAACTCCAAATTACCCAAAATGCTCAAGAACAATTGAATATAACAGATGTGAAATTGTTATTGAAGAAACTAATCTCACTCTGAATTGAAAGGTACAGCTCCCTTATATGAATGATTTTCAGTAAATTTTTCTCTTTCCTAACCTAATAGGGGTATGTTCTTAACCCAAGAATAGAAGAGGCAAACCAAGCTAATTCTAGGCAGGAAATAACTCAGGCAGGATAAATTCCACTCTAAATCTAGCCAACTCTGAGATTTCATCAATCAAATTAACTCCCAAAATTAGTAATGCATGAACTTCTACTGAAAATGCATATGCAATACTAAACTAAAGATGAAACAACTATGAATCAATCTATATCATGAGAATGTTTCCCAAATTTAAGATAACAACGAGTTTAGCCCTTTTGCTAATCACATCAATTCATAATACAAAACTCTGGTTCGAACACAGATTGAAAATCCAATTTCAAAGAAACATATAAATTCAATAGAAAGATAAATGCAATGAAATGCACATGGAACAGAAAAAACAATGGTATTCAGACATACAAATTTGACTCAGAAAAATGCTATCTTTTACACCAAAATTTAGCCGACCATTGTATTGATTTTAGAAATAGTACATATAGGGTCCCAGATTGGACCATTACAAGAAAGGGGGAGAACTAAAATGGTTCAACTTCCCCAAATAGAAATGATAACTGAAAAATTTATCCATTATAATAGTATCAAAAATAATACAAGGGGGAATCTATTTAAGTTTTAGTTTCCTTCCCCTTGTCTAATTTAGCCCTATAGGCTGTAACCGCTGTAATGAATCGAACGAGTTCTTCATGCCTATTGACATGGATGTTAGTACATTGAATGAGCCACATAGAATGTTCTTTGGAAAGAATCTTGATGACATCAGTCTGATCTTTCAATTCCTCTATTGCCCTAAAGATGCATCCGCTCAATTGCTGGAGTTCTGGTATTTTGTCTAGGTGAGAGGCAGAATCTTCTGTCAGTTTATGCAAATAACCGGAAAATGAATTCTGCATATTGACTACTCCAATTATTTCTTTTCCCTGGCCACTAGTATGTGATTCTGTATGAAGCCCTAAGAGGAGTTTGAAATCTTTGCTCTACTCTTCTTTGATCTTGGCATCTGTCTGTTGCAATCTTGCTTCGGTTTGGATGATCATTTCGATCTTAAACTCTAGGCTCTGAAGCCATTCGATCAAAGGCTCATCTCCTTTCTATAAAATCTTGGCCTTTAGAGCTTCTTTGGTCTTCATCTTTAGTGCTACATGCAGCATAACTATGCACTCCTGGAATTTCACCCTCTCCGACGTGAGAGTCTGTAGGTTCATAGCAACGTTATTTCTCTCTACCTCCAACCTTAAAAGAGTATTACCTAGTTGCTCAACCACTGCTAGTCCCTCAGACTCGAGCCTCTCAATCCATCACTTACCAATCTACCCATAATGTTGATCTTCTTACAACTTATCCAAAATGGCTTGGTTCTCAGTAGTAGTGGGGTCAAAGGTAGTTTGGATGTTGGGAATGCTTGCAATCAAAGTAAGGATTTGTCTGATAAAGTTGGTCAACTCTGCCACTTCTGCCTTAAGTTTTACTTTGGCAATCTTGAGCTCCTCAAGCTCCTCCTCTATCACAACATTGGTATATTTCCACCAATCCACATTGGTATCATGATGGGCCAACCCCATGTCAAATGACTGCAATTGAAAGTCTGAAGTAGTCATGTCCTCGAATCTACCCTCTTTAATTGGCTTGGCCACTTCCATGGTGAAGTGTCTAGTCTTAGGATCACGACCTAGGGTAGACATTATCTTCACCTTTTTCTATTTTCTCATGATGGCCTTGGGCTGAATAGCTCGTGACAGAGTGTCTTTGCTGGCATTCCCTTCTTCTTCCCTCTTTCTCTTGCATTCCAGAGTATTTTCTATCCATGGCTCTGCACTAGTAACTTTTTTGGTAGAGATCAACTCCTCAATGAATAATTTCCTGATGACTAGAGGTGTAGCCTTTGGTCTCGAAGAAAATGGGTTTGCCAAAGTAGGAGAGGAGGACATCATCTTGGCTAATAAAGCGACCTTCTAATTATTTCTGGCTTCTCCTTTTGACTCTGTGGTTGAAGGAGTATCTTCACCTTCTTCCACTATGATAGGAGACCCTCTCCTAGGTGAATCTTGGGTAGGGGTATCAACTGGTACATCTACTGTGACTACTTTTACCGACCACTCTAGTTCTACATCTTTGGTGGGATCTTTTGTTGTCCCGATATTCGGGAGTGGACCTTCTCCACAAGTCTTCTCCAAGGTGATTGTTTTCTTAGGAGGTTCATCACCTCCTCCTGCTGGTTGGGTCGATCCTTTGGAAATGGCTGGGATTGTTACTGATGAAGTGGTTGCAGTACCAGTAGTATCTTTTGTCAGAGTTCGCTGAGTAGGTGGCTTCCTTTCTAATCTCTTCCTTCAGACTGCGGTCCATTCAACCCATTGTTCTATTCTCTTGTAGATACCCCCATTAAAGTTGGCAAGTCACTAATGGCTTGGTCCAACATGGGTTCAGAGTTGACAGGGGTGAGCTTTATCTCCTCTAGATATGTATCATCATACATATTATTTCTATCATCTTCTAGCCCCTCCACTGAAATGTTAACATTGAACCTTTTTATTTGTTCAATAGTTAACCGGGCATAGAATCTCTCTCTACTTTCCAGATCATCCTTGGAATTTTCCTAGTAACTTCTATATCATGAACATGATGAATTGCATGGCTCATTGGAAATACATCCCTAGCATAGTTCACTGGATCATATTGTGATGTTAAGACATCGTAGGTTTCCAATGAAAACTTCTTTGAGAATGTCTTGAGAATATTCTTTGCCTCTGACCTGGATGCACAACTTTAAGCCTTGATGGTCATGGGGAAATTGTATCCCTTCTTCTTAGCTTCAGCATAGAGCAAGTTCACTTGGAGTGCTTGCCTCATTAACTTGATCAGCATGATCATATCAGTAGGATACCTGGGCAGCTTCAAAGGGAAATCATCAAATCCTGCAAGACGAAGATATGAGAAACCTCTAAATTGAATGAAAAAGCATCCAAATTGGTTGATGAAAGCCATGGCTTTAGGGGAGAATCTCCTTTCTTGAAAACCTTGTAACTCCTTGCACAATCTCATTATGAATGCATCATTAACCCGAAGGTACTTAGTATAAATATTATGTAATTTCAAAGAGGGGAAAAATTCATAACTCTTGACATAATCAGGGAATTCTTCTAATCTGGGAAGTCCTAGCCAAATTTGGAGTGTATCCAGAATGTATAAGAGAACTGAAGACAAGTAAAATTCATTCTGGTGTTTAGCTCTATCTAGGGCTTCCAAGAGGTTTTCACTTACCATAAGCGCCCAATCTATGAAGTGGTGCTGGGAATAGATTACCTGAACCAAGAAGAAGTGATGGTCGACAAAATTGAGTGCCTCACTCTCACCTTTGATCTTGTGGAGCAACACTAGGATGTCAACGATCTCTGACTTTAGATTTGTGTCGTATAATGTCTTTGGCAACTTTCCTTTGGTGCTCTTAGGTTCTTGAAACCATTATTTCATTATCTCTTTCTTCTAGACTAACTTCTTAGCAATATACTCAGTCACCGCTCGACTGTATGTCATTTTCGAATACTCAGCTTGCTCTAGAATGTGAAGGAAGTTCTGGATCGATTCCCTATTAATAGATAAAATCACCGTATCATTGGGCAAGAGAATTTTCTTGGTATCTGGGTTGTATCAAGTGATGCATTCCCAGATTAATTCTAGAGCTTGAACAGCCACGGGAAAACCTGCGGCCTCAACTAATCTACTCTCTTTCAACTTCTTTGTAATAGGATGTATCTGGTCCACTTTCAATCTGTTTTGGAAGTTTTGCATGTCAAAGAAATTTAGGGATGTATTCAAAATATTATACCATTCAGAGGTAATTCCATTCATCCCATCAAAACTTATGAATCTGGAAGCCATGCTTCTAATGATTCATATTTGGAAATTGGAAATATCTCTTAGGGATGCAGGAGCTAGGAACAACTAAAATATGAGACTTTGAATTCAAAGTAATTTGGTGAACAAATGGTGGTTGTCGTTTGCAACTTTCAACTGATTTTATAAATTTTGAATTCTTTCCATTAACAGTCAAATTTCTATGACACACGAACGAAAAGACACCAACATTAATGAAAAAGCCCGTTATGAAGTAAAACATCTTTATTTGAATTAATTACCTTTCTTTTACGGGCCGTTAAGAAATGTCTTTTCACTTTTAGTAACCGCAACGATAACTTTTTTGAGGTAGTGGAAAGTCACTTTTCCGCTTGTCCTTTGACAGAGAAGTGCTTTTGGAGTGCTCTCAGTTCAGAAGTTTGCCAAGGGAAAAATTTATTTTACCAGGATGCCAAAAAGGCATGTGTTAATTTCATCCACTTTCTTTATATCTCGGATACTTTATGAGACAGGTTCCTTTGCAAAATAACTTTATTTAGATGATTTTGTAGAAAACATACCCCATGGTTCAAAACTCACCTGTAGGAGTAGGGGCGAAGCCATTTTCCACTTTTTTTTCTTTGGCTTATTTCCATAATTTCTCTCTATTGAATCATTCGCTTTGACTTGGAGAGGCATAAAATAGACACCGCAGCCCTTAATGAGCCTAAAGGATCAATTTTAACACTGTCCTTCTTGCTGAGGCATTGCCTAGTAATCATCAGCTAAAGATGCACACTATTGATACTTTTCCGCCAGTGGAGAATCTCGAACCTAATTCTCTGCCAAATTGCAAAATGAAGAATTATGACTACATACTTCCATTGTATGTAATACCAATGTTAGAAATATTTGAACCATAGCCTTTATCGGATGGGGAACTTAACCTACCTGAATAATGCATGAACTCAGATGCCCATTCCCTTTGGCTATAAAAGAGAAGGCAATTGGGAAAAATATGGTAAAGACTGACTAGCCTAAGGGAAAGATTTCTAGACTTAGACTCAAGACTAACAAGAAAATTTTCATCCACTACTATACATCAATCACTTAATTTTGGTCTGAAAGGTATGTGGACCAAAAGTGGGGCAACAACTGGCTCTGTCTGGGGACTTGGACATTCACATGTCCAAGAAAGGAATTTCAAATCTCTAGTTTCACAAAGCTCAACAAAGGCGGCTCACAACAAAACTAAAGAAAGATAGGTAAAGGGAAAACAGGAAGGGAACCTAGCTAGGAAAACAAAAGCAGGAACTAAACGTAACTATTGTGCAATACAAGGGTTACCTATTTTCAAATTAAATCTAATAGAGCTTCAAATCCTGACCATTATATGTCAGGGGTAGCACTTCGCCATCTGGATATGTCAGCTTGAAAGAATTCTTCTTGAATGCCTATTGGATCTTGAAAGGTTCTTTCTATAGTGTTTCAAATTTAATGTGCATGCCTTTGGGTGCTCAATGCTTATCCCACAACAACACCATGTCTCCTATCATAAATTTTTGGGGTCTACTCTTTTTGTCAAACAAACTTTTTACTCATATCTGATGCTGTGTAATGTGGTCAACCATTTTCTCTCTTTCTTCTTCCAGTTTGTTTAGGTACAAAATCCTCTTTTCTAGACCATTTTCATATATGCTGTCTTCTATTGCCATTCTCAGCTTGGAGGTTGCTAGCTCCAGTGGTAATGGAAGGCTGGCCTGCACTCCATAAACAAGTTCAAAAGGGGATACACCTATAGCTCTTTTGGGAGTCACTGTCTTCCCAGAGGGCTTCATAGATTTTCTTGTGCCAGGTTCTCTGGTTGTCCACTACAATATTCTTCATGATATTCACCAATTTTTTATTGCTGGATTCGGCTTGACCATTCCCTTGAGCAAAATAGTCAGAAGAATGGCTGACCATGATGTCGTACTAAAAAAAAAATTAAGTAATCTCTTGAGAAGAAAAGTATGTTGTATTATCCATAACTAATTTAATAGGCACACCAAACCTTACCAAGATATTTTTGTTGATGAACTCAAATACTACTTCTGAAGTAGTCCTCTTGGTTGCTTTCACCTCTACCCACTTTGTGAAGTAGTCGGTCCCAGTGATTATGTAGGTATGACCTACACTGGACATGGGGTTTATAGGACCAATAAAATTGAGACCCCATTGCTGAAAAGGACCTTCAATTATCACTGATCTTAGAGGTAATGCTCCTAACTATGGCTTTCTAGTAAAATTTTTACATTTCTCACACTTTGCTACCTAGTGGTAAGCATATTTGAACATTCCTAGCCAGTAATAATACTGTCATAGAATCTTGAATGCGGTAACAGATGAGGAGAAATGTCCTATGCAGGCTTTGTCATGAAATACTTTTAACAACTTTTCCTGTTGTTGTTTATCAACACATCAGAGAAAGGTCCTATCCATTGATCTCTTATATAACCTATCTTCCTAGATGACATATTTAGAAGCCTTCAATTTCAGGTCTCTTCTTTGCTTAGGAGTCAGCCCTTCAAGGCATTCACCATACGTAAGGAAATATATGATGTTTTCAAACCAGGGGTCTTGCATACTTACCGCCAAAACTAATTGTGTAGCTTCTGGGTCTTCTCCTGCTTGGTTCTCTGCCATGGCCCTGCATAGTGCATTGCCTCTTACCAGATTTGTGGGCTTGATCTCTACATCATATTCTTGCATTTTAGCTACCCATGCCCCTCTTTTATTGCATCCTACATCCTACTAAGTCAGTATACTCTTGACTGCAATATCAGGTACATACACAAGAGAATGTGAGTGTAAGATGTAGAATCTAAAATTCGTTAAAGCTTTAACGAATGCAAAAGCATGTTTTTTAGTTTGGGAATATTTTAGCTCATGATTTTTCAGAGGCGTGCTCATAAAAGCAATGGGATCCTGGACTCCCTCCTCATTTTCCTACATGAGAATGGATGATAGAGTATGTTCAGAGGAATAACAATAAATTATGAAGTCTTTCTTGTAATCTGGGTGGCATAACAGCAGAGCATTGGCTATGGCATTCTTTATGTTTTTGAAGGCTTTCTTACCGGGTTCATTCCACTTGAAATTCACATTTCCTTTCATCATATCAACTATACAATTAGTAATCTCCAAAAAATCTAGAACGAACCTTCTGAGAAAGTTAACCTGACCAAAAAAAGATTTTACTCCAGCTTTATTCACAGGTAAACTCAATTTCTAAATAGCTCTGACCCTTTCTGGATCAATTCTTATGCCTTCCTGGGAGATAATGTGGCCTAGCAATTTCCCCTCAGTTACATAGAAAACTGATTTCTTAGGATTTAACGAAATCCCATCCTCCCGACACCTTTGCAATACTTTCCTTAAGTCACTTATATGATCTATTCTTCTCCTAGAGAACATAGTAAGATCATCTAAGTACATACCAATGATTTTATTCTTCATGTCACTGAAGGAAAGGTCCATACCTCTCTGAAAAGTATCTCCATCGTTGATAAGCCCAAATGGCATTCTGTAGTAAGAAAAAGCGCCCCATAGGGTGGTGAACACCATTTTATGCTGGTCTACTTTCTCAACTTCTATATGATTATATCCTGAAAAGCCGTCCTACATAGACATCATTTTAGCTCCAGCTACAATCTGCAGTAGGTGATCCATATTGGGAAGAGCATAATTATCTTTCAAAGAAGATTGGTTGAGATTTCTGAAGTCCACACAAATTCTTATCTCTCCCTTCTTCTTCCTCACTGGCACTATGTTTTCCACCCAGGTAGAGTGGTGTATAGGATAGATGATCCTTTCCTTAAGCATTTTATCTACTTCTTTGAATATTGCATCCAGAACTTTGGGGTTGTAGTTCCTTTTAATTTGCCTAAATGGGGTAGCTTCAGGTTTTAACAAAATTTGATGTTTGAATTTCCCATCTGTTAGCACTTTTTCTTGTATGAATCACAGTGCTTGATATAACTACTTGAACACCATACCCTTTAATACTAATTCAGGGACAAGGAAAGCCTAATTGCTAAGGACTGGATAAGGTCCTTCTTCATTTTTGAGCTCCACATATGCTCAGGCAGGTTTTACCTTTTAAGATGGATGTTAACATAGTATTTATTGATGTGGACACTAATTTTTCATGTATCTCTATTGAACCAGCTTATAAAATACCTTGTAAATGACCAAGCATAATCATATACAGGATTTAACCATTCAAATCACAATCTTAAATATGACAGAAACCAATGATACAAGGATTTAAATCCTTCTTCCTTTTCTTGTAGGAGGGATAACCTAATGATCCACTCTTCAAGGGATCAACAAACTGAAAAGTATCCTGCTGATACAAATCCTTATAAGTTCATCTCATTTGTTCTCACTAACAAAAGTATTTTGATTAAATGATTTTGATATTGGGTAGGGAACATACTGCAAACTATACTTTAGACCAGTGCCTATCCCCTGGGCAAAGAGTCAATGAAAACATGAATCCACAGAGATAAAATAATAGAGATACTATAGAGTGCCTTACAAACTACATGTGGCTGAGATAGAGTGCCTTACAAACTATC
>MU223776.1:3246125-3264202 GCA_018584345.1 Thuja plicata
AAGCTCAAAGTGGGTCACTTAGCAATTCTGAACTTGAAAACACAGGAAATCAGAATTAAATCACTGTCAGAATGGTTCTTGAAAACTTATCATCTGATTTCATAAAGATCTACAGACTGGAACATATGGAGTGTGTGACCTCTGGAACACAGTGCAAAAGGAATTTCTTCAATTGGGTGTACTGGTCAAAAGTTATAATGTGTCAAACTGGGCTATTCAGATTTTAGGCAGGACAAAAATGCAGACAGTTTATGAACAACCAACTTTGGGAAGTATGAAAACTTATCAAATGGATTCGGAATGACCTAAGGTTTAAAACATAATCTCTTTGATATGCATGGAACACATTCACAAAGTTGGTGAACAATGAAACTCAACAGGGTGTAAGATACTCAGAGGCAAAGTAGGCTCCGGACAACAAATTGACACTTTGGCAAAGATGCAGAATTGGGTGACCCCCTCAAAATGCTTACTCCCTAAACATGTCAGAACTGAAACTCAGGAGCTGGGACCCACTACACATGTCAAATGAAAGGCATTAAAGCCTCTACCAAATTTGTAACTCGTAAAAATCATCCGGACACCTTTTACAAGCACTCCAACTTAGCCATCTTACACAAATTTTCAAGGGTATTTACTTTTCTTGTCTGAAAATTTTAATATGGTCACTCCAAATTTGTTCCAAATTTAGGAGTACCAACACCATCCATAAAAATTTTCAGCTCCTCATAGCTCCAGGTGAAAACATCTGAGTATTCTAGGAAGAGTTTCCTTGCCTCATTCCTTTCTTCTTTAGTACAACACTTCCCAATATTGATCATCTTGGTTGATCATCTTGGGATCTCTCTCAGTTCCAATATTCATTCCTTCATACTCGCCGGTAGTAGGACCTCTTTCGATTCTTTTCTCCTTCACAAATGTGTCATGCCTATTGAAGAGTTTTTCCAAAGTAACTAGATGGGGCGGGATGATATTATCCTACAATTGGATAATATATGACTTATCTTTCTTTTGCTTATCTAGATGATCTCCTTCATGATCACCACAGACCTCTTTTTGTAAGTTTCCACCACTCTCTAGGAAGAGAAGTAGATTCTTATCATCTTTGAACACTTTCCAATCTTCTACATTGTTGGGTACAAATGGCCGATATATGACTTCCACTTGGTACTTCTTGTCTTTGAATTCTAGGTGGGGAAGGAGCAATGAAGCTGACATAGCTAGGGTGTCCACTTTGGCATTCAACTCTCTCAACACTGATTCAATAGAGAATGCATCCAGTGCCTCTATCTCATCCCATACTCTATTTTTTTAGTTCTTCAATCTGTGGTTCTTAACAGAATATTGATTCTTAACCTGGCGCACGATAAGCTCAACATCGCCATGAGCTCTCAAAATTTTCACACCTTTTCTTTTGCAGCAATGATTCCTAAAAGGAGGGCCTCATACTCAGCAATATTGTTGGTATTTCTAAATTCTAATTTTTAATCCAAAGGCTCACATATCCCATCTGGTGATATCAAGACCACACCTACACCAGATCCTAATGAAACACAACTACCATCAAATTCAAGTGTCCAGACTCGAGAAGACTCCTCTTCGGCGGAAAACTCCTTTCCCTGTTCTCCTGGTTTTGCTTCCTCCTTGTGATCATCAGTAAACAACATATAGTTTCCAAATTCCAATTCTTGATACAAAATTTGGGCTTTAGGGTCATCTGACTTCAACATTGTAAACTTAGCTTTCTCTTCTAGGACCAGTTTAATTTTTTTTATTACCCACCGCGATTAAAGCTTGAGACCAATCTAACTTTATTTCTCCTCCTAAATCTCTGCAAAAACCCCTACTTAGCAACAAACCATAGATAGCAGGTATATTGGCAACCATGATCGTTAACAACATCTTCTTCTCAGGGTGCGCCGCTAGAGCCACTTGAGCATCCTTAATTTTTCCAACTAGAGGTACTTTCTTGGAGTCCATAGAATAGCACCTCCCATGAGCTTTAGCAAGGGTAAGTCCCAAAGCTTTAGCTACTATTGATGGCATCATGTTATCTGAGGCTCCAAAGTCTATTATACAATTTCTTAGTTTGCATCCATTAATATATAAAGACACATAAAATGGATTGGGCTTCTAAGCAGGGAAAGTGGCTAACACAGATGATTCACCTTGCTCAATGGGTTGCGCAAAAAATGACTCATTTTCTATAGTAGTCATGACGTTCTGGTTTAAGTTCTGATTCCCTTTATTACAGTAATCTACTAATTTTTGCAATTCTATAGTATTGGACTTGAGATAATCTATGGGAGAGATTTGGATTTGAGAATCCTTACAGAATTGAATAATGTCAAAAGAGTTCTGCTCCTTACCTAGTTGTAGAATTCTCACACCTTGATTTGCTTCCTTAGGGTTGGAGGTAGATTCTTCGCTACCTTTAGGTGGGAGAGAAGGGAGAGGACCTTTATCTTTCTGGCTCTTGGTCAAGACTATATAGGAAGTCCCATCTATGGTCGCATAACATGTTGCTCCTTGTTTAGAATCAGACTCATACTCTAAATATAAATTTTTAGAGTTGTCATGTGAGTATGAATCTGGTTCAGCTCCGGAGACTCCAGCGTTCCATTCATCAGTCTGATGCATTTTCCAAGCACGGGCTACATCAGGGAAGCTTTCTCTATCGTGATCTGTAGTTAGATGAAAGGTGCACATATTCCCTCTTTTAGGGGGGGCTTCAATAGCTAGTCTTTGTGGTGGACCAATTAACCGCAATGCTTTACTGTCAGCATTCCTCCCATCATTGCTCCTTCCAAGTTGTTCTTGATAATTTTGTTGATAAGGGTTATTAAATCTAGGAAGTTGCCTCTTGAAGGTGATGAATTCATTTGAAAAATTTTGGATCATCTCATCGGATGATGTAGTACCACTAGTGTTGGCTCTTGACTGTATCTCTCTCTTCCATTTCCTGGATGAAATCATATGGTCTTTGAGTTCCACGATAGTCCTCTGTGTAGCATCTAAACCAGCAGGGTTCACTCTCCTTAGATCATAATTGATGTCTGGTGGCATAGCACTTATAAAGAATGTTTTCAAATTTCCCGCCATAGGTCTATCAGCTGCTGGAATATGATTTACAAGCTTATTGAATTTAGCTATGAAATCTCTCATACTAATAGAAGTCTCTTTCTTGATAGAGGTCAATTGTGTCAGGAGAGCATGTTTATCTTTCACAGTTTTGAATCTTCTCTCAAAAGTAGCTCTCATGGAGGCCTAGTCTATAATAGAGGAATTTGGCAAGTGGTGAAACCAATCGGCGGTGCCCTAAACTAGTGTCTCAACAAATAATCTAACGGCCACATCCTCTTCTCGTACTGCTAGAATGTTGACAGAAGAAAATAATGCAGCAATATGTTCATCTATAGATACTTCCCCGTCACTAGAAAACTTGGGGAAATTATTTCTAGACCTTGAGGGAAGAGGGTTCTAAGAAGCTAATTGCAGGGGTCCGACTACAGTGGCCCAAGGGAGAGCCATTGTTACTTGAGGTAAATAAGGGGCTAGATTGATAATAGGAGGAGCAACTACTCCATGTAACGTTAACACTTGACAAGTGGTGGACAAAAGAGTAGACTGCTTAGGGGGTGAAGAAGGTCTGCTCTGGCTTTTTGCAATTTTGTTTCTTTGTCAAGGTACTTCAAGCAGAGAAAAATTAATATCTACAAGTCTCTCAAAGAATAGATCTGTACTTCCTTCTCTCTTTGTGCTCTTGAGAAATATTTTAGGCTCTAGATTTTTGACTAATTCTGTGGCCTAACTTCATGCTCAACTTGGTGATGCGCTCTTTGATTTCTCCTTCAAAAGGCTCTTTCAAGTACTTCTACTCTAGCTTCTTCTTGCTCTAGCACTTGACTAGCATTTCTGTAATGTTCCGTGTTTCTTCTGTTCCTCCAGGAAAAAGTGTTTAGTGAGGAAATAAGGTCCTCTTGACCATCTTGAAAACCAACATTTGGTTGGAGTACAGGAAATATATTTTCATGGGGAAGCACCATCTTTCCTCATGATACGCTTCTAGTGTAATGATTATTTGTCTTCCCCAGTAGAGTCACCAAAAATTTGTTAGTAAACAGATTGTTCTTTTCAACTTAACTCCAAATTACCCAAAGTGCTTAAGAACAATCGAATATAACAGTTGGGAAATTGTTATTGAAGAAATGAATTTCCCTCTAAATTTAAAGGTACAGCTCCCTTATATGAATGATTTTTAGTAAATTTTGCTCTTTCCTAACCTAACAAGGGTATGTTCTTAACCCGAGAATAGAAGAGGCAAACCAAGCTAATCCTAGGTAGGAAATAACTCAGGCACGATAAATTCCACTCTAAATCTAGCCAACTCTGAGATTTCATCAATCAGATTAACTCCCAAAATTAGTAATGCATGAACTTCTACTGAAAATGCATATGCAAGACTAAACTAAAGATGAAACAACTATGAATCAATCTATATCATGAGAATGTTTCCTGAATTTAAGATAACAATGAGTTTCCCCTTTTGCCAATCACATCAATTCATAATGCAAAGCTCTGGTTCGAACGCAGATTGCAAATCCAATTTCAAAGAAACATCTAAATTCAATAGAAAGATAAATGCAATGCAATGTAGATGGAACAGATAAAACAATGGTATTTAGACATACAAATTTGACTCAGCAAAATGCTATCTTTTACACCAAAATTTAGCCAACCATTGTATTGATTTTAGAAATAGCACATATAGGGTCCCAGATTGGACCATTACAAGAAAGGGGGAGAACTGAAATGGTTCAACTTCGCCAACTAGAAATGATAACTGAAATATTTATCGGTTACAATAGTATCAAAAATAGTACAAGGGGGAATCTATTTAAGTTTCAGTTTCCTTCCCCTTGTGTAATTTAGCCCTATAGGCTGTAACTGCTATAATGACTCGAACGAGTTCTCTATGCCTATTGACATGGATTTTAGTGTATTGAATGAGCCACTTGGAATGTTCTTTGGTGAGAATCTTGATGGCATTAGTCTGATCTTTTAGTTCCTCTGTTGCTCTAAAGATGCATCTGCTCAATTGATGGAGTTCTGGTATTTTGTCTAGGTGAGAGGAAGAATCTTCTGTCAGTTTATGCAAATAACCGGAAAATGAATTCTGCATATTGGCTACTCCGATTATTGTTTTTCCCTGGCTACTGGTCTATGATTCTATATGAAGCCCTAAGAGGAGTTTGAAATATTTTCTCTTCTCTTCTTTGATCTTGGATTCTATCTATTGCAATCCTACTTCGGCCTTGATGATCATTTCGATCTTAAACTCTAGGCTTTGAAACCATTTGATCAAAGGCTCATCTCCTTTCTATAAAATCTTGGCCTTTAGAGCTTCTTTGGTCTTCATCTTTACTACTACATGTAGCATAACTATACACTCCTAGAATTTCACCCTCTCTAATGTGAGAGCCTGTAGGTTTGTAGCAATGTTATTTCTCTCTATCTCCAACCTTAAAGGAGTATTACCTAGTTTCTCAACCACTGCTAGTCCCTCAGACTTGAGCCTCTCAATCCACCACTTACCAATCTACCCATAATGTCGATCTTCTTGCAACTTAGCCAAAATGGCCTAGTTCTTAGTAGTAGTGGGGTCAAAGGTGGTTTGGGTGCTGGGAACGCTTGCAATTAGAGTAAGGAGCTATCTTATGAAGTTAGTAAGCTCTGCCACTTCTGCCTTAAGTTGTACTTTGGCAGTCTTGAGCTCCTCGAGCTCCTCCTCTATCACAACATTGGTAGATTTCCACCAATCCACCTTGGTATTATGACGGGTCAACCCCATGTCAAATGAATGTAGTTTAAAGTCTAAAGAAGTCATGTCCTTGAATCTACCCTCTTTAATTGGCTTGGCCACTTCCATGGTGAAGTGTCTAGTCTCAGGATCACGACCCAGGGTAGACATTCTCTTCACCTTTTTCTATTTTCTCATGATGGCCTTGGGCTGAATAGCTCATGATAGAGTGTCTTTGTTGGCAGTCACTTCTTCCACCCTCTTTCTCTTGCATTCTAGAGTATGTTCTATCCATGACTTTGCACTAGTAACTTTGTTGGCAAAGACCAATTCCTCAATGAATAATTTCCTGATGACTGGAGGGGTAGCCTTTGGTTTCGAAGCAAATGGGTTTACCGAAGTAGGAGAGTAGGAAACCAGCTTGGCTACTGAAGAAACCTTCTGATTCTTTCTAGCTTCTCCTTCTAAATTTTTGGTTGAAGGAGTATCTTCACCTACTTCCACTATGATGGGAGACCCTCTCCTAGGAGAATCCTAGGTAGGGGTATCAACCGGTACATCTACTATGACTTCTTTTACCAACCGCTCTGGTTCTACATCTTTGGTGGGCTCTTTTGTTGTCCTAATATTTGGGAGTGGACCTTCTCCACAAGTTTTCTCCAAGGTGATCATTTTCTCAGAAGGTTCATCACCTCCTCCTACCGGCTAGGTCAATCCTTCAGCAACTGTTGGGATTGTTAACGATGAAGTGGTTGCAGTACCAGCAATATCTCTTGTCAGAGTTTGCTGAGCAGGAAGATTCCTTTCTGATCTCTTCCTTCAACCTGCGGTCCATTCGACCCATTATTTTGTTCTCTTGTAGATACCCCCCCATTAGAGTTGGCAAGTCACTAATGGCTTTCTCCATCATGGGTTTGGAGCTGACAGGGGTGAGATTTATCTCCTCTAGATATGTATCATCATACATATGATTTCCATCATCTTCTAGCCCCTCCATTGAAATGTTAACATTGAACCTTTTGATTTTTTCAATAGTTAACCGGGTGTAGAATCTCTCTCTGCTTTCTAGATCATCCTTGCAATTTTCCCAGTAATCTTCTATATCATGAACAAGATGAATTGCATGGCTCATTTTCAATACAACCCTGGCATAGTTCATTGCATCATATTGCGGTATGAAGACATCATAGGTCTCCAACGAAAAATTCTTTGAGAATGTCTTGAGAACATTCTTCACCTCTAACCTGGATGCACAACTGTAATCCCTGATGGTCATGGGGAAATCATATCCTTCTTCTTAGCTTTAGCATAGAGAAAATTCACCTGGAAAGCTTGCCTCATTACCTCAATCAGCATGATCATATCAATAGGATACCTCGACAGCTTGAAAGGGAAATCATCAAATCCTGCAAGACAAAGATATGAGAAACCTCTAAATTGAATGAAAAAGCATCCAAATTAGCTGATGAAAGCCATGACTTCAGGGGAGAATCTCCTTTCTAGACAACCTTGTAACTCCCTGCGCAATGTCATTGTGAATGCATCATTAACCTGAAGGTACTCAGCATAACTATTATGTAATTTCAAAGAGGGGAAAAATTCATAACTCTTGAAATCATCAAGGAATTCTTCTAATCTAGGAATTCCTAGCCAAATTTGGAATGTAGCTAGAATGTATAAGAGAACTGAAGACAAGTAAAATTCATTCTAGAGTTTAGCTCTATCTAGGGCTTCTAAGAGGTTTTCACTTACCATAAGCGCCCAATCTATGAAGTGGTGCTGGGAGCAGATTACTTGAACAAAGAAGAAGTGATGGTCGACAAAATTGAGTGCCTCACTATCACCTCTGATCCTATGGAGAAAAACTAGGATGTCAACGATCTCCAACTTCAGATTAGTGCTGTATAGTGTCTTTGGCAGCTTTCCTTTAGCGCTCTTAGGTTCTTGAAACCATGCTTTCATATCTCTTTCTTCCAAACTGACTTCTTAGCAATATACTCAGTCACCACTCGACTGTATGTCATTTCTGAATACTCAGCTTGCTCTAGAATGTGAAGTGAGTTATGGACTGATTCCCTATCAATAGATAACAACACCATATCATTGGGCAAGATAATTTTCCTTGTGTCTGGGTTGTATCGAGCAATGCGTTCCCAGATTAATTCTGGAGCTTGAACAACCACGAGAAAACCAGCAGCCTCAACTAATCCTCTCTCTTTCAACTTCTCTATAATAGGATGTATCTGGTCCACTTTCAATCTGTTTTGGAAGTTCTGCATGTCAAAGAACTTTAGGGATGTATCTGAAATCTTATACCATTCAGAGGTAATTCCGTTCATCCCATCGAAACCCATGAATCTAGAAGCCTTTCTTCTGATGATTTGTATTTGGAAATTGGAAATATCTCTTAGGGATGCAGGAGCGAGGAACAAATAAAATATGAGACTTCAAATTCAAATAAATTTGGCGAACAAATGGTGGTTCTCGTTTGCAACTTTCAACTGATTTTATAACTTTTGAATTCTTACAGTTAAAAACTAACTTCCCATGCCACACGAACAAAAAGACCCCAACATTAATGAAAAACCCCGTTATGAAGTAAAGGGCTTTATTTGAATTAATTACCTTGCTTTTACGGGCCGTTAAGAAATGTCTTTTCAATTTTAGTAACTGCAACAGTAACTTTTTTGAGGTAGCAAAAAGTCACTTTTCCACTTCTCCTTCGGCGGAGAAGTGCTTTTGGAGTGCTCTTGGTTCAGAAGTCTGCCAAGGGAAAAATTTAGTTTACCAGGATGCCAAAATGGGATGTGTCAATATCATTTTCTTTCTTTATATCTCAGATACTTTATGAGACATGTTCCTCTTTGAAATTGCTTTTTTTAGATGATTCGTTGGAAAACATAACTCATGGGTCGAAACCCGCCTGTAGGAGTAGGGGCGAAGCCATTTTCCACTTTTTTGCCTTTGGCTTATTTCCACAATTTCTATCTATTGAATCATTCCCTTTGGCTTGGAGAGGCATAAATTAGACACATCAGCCCTTCATGAGCATAAATGATCCATTTTAACACTATCGTTCTTACTGATACATCACCTAGTAATCATCAGCGGAAGATGCACACTGTTGATACTTTTCCGCCGGTGGAGAAGCTCAAACTTGATTATTTGCCAAACTACAAAATGAAGAATTATGACTACATACTTCCATTGTATGTAATACCAATGTTATAAATCTTTGAACCACAACCTTTACCAGATGGGGAGCTTAACCTAATGCATGAAATAAGATGCCCATTCCCTCTGGCTATAAAAGAGAAGGCAATTGGGAAAAATCCAGTAAAGAGTCCCTAGCCTAAGGGAAATATTTCTATACTTAGACTTAGGAATAACAAGAAACTTTTCATCCACTACTATACATCAATCACTTACTTTTGGTCTGAAAGGTATGTGAACCAAAAGTGGCGCAACAACACCAAAAAAATCACTTTCCAACAATCTCTCCCTTTGGCATTGATGGAAACACTTATCAAAAAATGACTAAGTGTCCCAATACAAAAATGTTCTCTTTTTCTCTTCTTTTCTTCTTTTCTCATTTTTCTCTTTGCTTCTCTCCCTTTGACAACAATGGCAAAGGTGTATCCAAAATTTACAAAAATGTAGAAATTAGTGCTTTCTCGCCAGTTTAAAAAAATCTTGAAAGGAATATTCCAAGATCTTCACTTCTACATTCCAAGACTCTATCAACAAATAACTAACATGTATTAGTCCATTCAGTTCATAGGACGAAGTCTCTTATGCTTTTAACTCCATGGGAATAGAATTTGTCAATGAATCTATAGTCTTCTCCATATCAGATAGATGAAATTCAAAAATTGATAGCTTGGGAGTGATTAGTCTCTTCAGAAAACCAAATCTTGTCATTACTCTCCCTTTCTCTATATCTAATACATTCAACTTATCAAATATATTTGTTACCTCTCTGTCCATCTCCATTACAGATTGTGAGGAGGTATCACAACTGTCCATCATGTTTTTCAGAGTAGCCCTATCCTTTGCAATAATGTCTTTAATATTCTGAATATGTCTAATAGGGTTCATACATTACCTGTATAACATCCTTCCATGTGTGACACAAATTTTGGCCTTTGATGTAGCTGATCTCAAAATTCCCATCCCATAAAATAGACTGGCATACTTCCTTCAACTTCTTCTTTAGATAAATTTTCTATGCCTTCTCTTCAATGATCTTTACTAAGGACTCATAGTGACCATCAAAATCATCTAGTGGCATTTTCAGATTCTCTGCATCATCTTTACTTTGAAAAATATTAGGGACTGGAAGTAGCTTATTCAGAGTATCAATTGCTCTAGTAATTACCTTAGTCTTTTGTCTCCTTTCTTCTTAGATCTTTTTTTTTCCTTTGTACATATGATGAAAGATAGTCTCATTAGTTCATCCTCATCCATACTGTCAACATATGTGCTTACAGACTTGTCCTTACTTTCCAACAATAGAATAATGGATGTGTCAATTTCAAGGTTTACATCAACTCTTTCCTCTTCTCCTTTTGCAGTGTCTAACTCATTTTTCTTTTCTGATTCTTCTTTCTGCTCTACCTCTTTTTGTTCTTCCTCTTTCTGTTCTTCTTCATCTGCCACTGTGTTATCAATGTTTCCTTCAAATGGATCTTTTTCACAAGTGAAGTGTCAAGGGTTAGAGGCACACCAGAAACATAGAAATCTGGTTGCATGTCAGTACTTACTTCACTCTTCTCAACATTTTCTTCAACTATCTTAGATCTCTCTCCAATTCCTATATGTGTAGGCATATTAGATTTAGGAGGTGAAGTTCTCTCAGGAATAATACTCATAAGTATCTGATCTAATGCCTTTTGAGTCTCCTCTATGACTTCCTCATATTTTTTGCCTATAATTTTCACAAATCTTTCTTTATTTCTCAACAAACGTTTGAGTTCATCTCTCTCTCTCTCTCTCTCTCTCTCTCTCTCTCTCTCTCTCTCTCTCTCTCTCTCTCTCNTGTTTCTCTCTCTCTCTCTCTCTCTCTCTCTCTCTCTCTCTCTCTCTCTCTCTCTCTCTCTCTCTCTCTCTCATATAGAAAATACTAGCAACATATCCTCAATAGCTTGATTTCTAATTGCCTCATCTTCAATATGTACAAGATGTTTTCTAATCTCCTGTTTACCATATGATTCCTCAGGTATACTTCCCTCTAGCTCTAATAGATTCTTCTTGAAAATAAGTAAATAATTTATCACTATGTCCTCAATCACTAGTTTTTCAGATTCCTCATAACTGTCATAGTATTTGTTGATTGAAACAAGCTTCCCTTTCTCAATAGCTCTTTTCTCTAGCACCTTTATATCTGGCTTCCATACTTGTCTACCATT
Organism: Thuja plicata; assembly: GCA_018584345.1. Taxonomy (NCBI): domain Eukaryota; kingdom Viridiplantae; phylum Streptophyta; class Pinopsida; order Cupressales; family Cupressaceae; genus Thuja; species Thuja plicata. The sequence continues at coordinate 3,257,334 of MU223776.1, forward strand.
TGTGGTCTCTTTTTCAACTTTCTTCTCTTCTACTTAAGTCCTTTCTTCTTAGGAGGTGAGTCCAGTTTAGTGGATCTTGTGTTTCTCTGAGGAACAATATTTTCTGTCTCTTCCTACGATGATTTATGTGGTGGTGAGGGTGTAGTCATATCGATTATAGTAGAAAGTAGACTAACAAAGTGCTCAATTTTTGGAGGTGGAAGGGATATAGTAGAAGATCTCTATGCTATCTTCTTCCTTAATTCTCTCATCTCCTCTTTAGTTATACCTGCCTTAGCTACACAGTCATCAATTATATTTTCCACTCTTCTCTTTCTTAAATCTCTAGTTTGTTCTTCTCTAACTTTAGATGATTTATTTTCATGTGTCCCATCTCTCCTCAAATGTATCAACTTCAGATGCCAGAACATGTTCAATTTGCATAATTAAAACTTCTGAACTGACTTCATAACCCATAGGGTAACACCATTTCTTTCTTGGTACATGTAATACCTACCCCTTACTTTGCCTTTCTGTGTCAGTTTCTGATCTCTTTTAGGCCTTAGTATGTACGAGTTAGTGATTTCAGGTGATTTTAAGGATATTCATGAGTTACTTTTCATTATGCTAATGATCCATTGCTAGTTTTATTATATCATCTATTTGCATATGATTTGTGATTATTTCATGTTGGTTATGTTTATGTTATGAAACCATTTTGATTAAGGTTTTCTGACAATACTGACCCTATACCTATATGCACATGGATCATTGTGATGTTTTTCATTTCTATTTATTGTGTTTGGTATGGTATGGGACAGAGTCATAATTACTTGCTTCAGTGAGATCCACATGATAAACTAGTCTCAACCATTGTTTTCTATATTGCATGGATATATGCTCATCTTTGTGATGATAGGTTTGCAAGTACCAGGCTATGTCTTCCCTGAATTGGCAGGAGTGAGTGTGCCCTATCACAGTATCTGAATGGTAAGAGAGGGGAGATAATATTCAGGTCCAAATTCATACCCTAAATCCTTATTTTGTCCTAAAACTGGACAAGAATCTGATTGACTATCCTAGTGTTTGAATCTGTCAAGCGACGTGGATTTGTGATCCTGTTTGCGTGTGCTTGGGTGTCTGTTTCAGTTGATTCTCTGTTTTAGTTGTTTATTTGTTTAGATGGGTTTCAGGTGATTTAATGATGCTTTTGGCTTGATTTATTTAATGAATATTTATGGATAATATTAATGTTAATTATTACACCTTTAATAAGGTTAAAACACTGATATATGAAATATATGGCTATTTAATAATTAAATATTAATTAAATGCCCATATTTAATTAATTGATTTAATTATTAAGTCTTGATATAAATAATTGAGATTTAATAAATATTAAATTCAATTAATTGTAATTAATTGTGAAAAAATTGATTCATAGAATATTTCTTAGAGTTGCATGATTAATTAATTTATTTAATTGAAATATTCTCACATGCATTTTCAATTTAACACTTTGCATTCATATCCTAAAGTTGAGTTATGCATGCTTTAAGTGAAAATTGAAAATAAAGGAATTATTTTTATTATTAATTAGATAATTTATATTCCTTTTAGGGTTTTCACTTTTTGAAAACCTAATTTCTTGGTTTTCTATATCATTGGATTGAAAGCCATTTTGGAGGTTGTTCAATGAGGGGAGAAAGGAAAATCAGGTGATGGAGGATTTTGGAAAGCTTGAGAGCATTTTTGGAGCATTTGTGGATTCTTCTTGCTTGGATTTGTGGGTTTGTTCCTCCCATCAGTTACAAAGGTAGGATATTGTTCTTGTCAATCCTAGCTTCCAGATCCCCATCTTCTATGCATCTGAAAAGCTATGATACTTTGTGTGAAGCTTCCTTGATTGATCATTGTGTGGTTTATTGTTTAAAATTGGGAAAATGTGTTCTTGGATCAATTTTGTGTCTCTATTCATGTTTGCATGTCAGATCTGTGCTTGTAGGCATGAACGGTTTCATTTTTATGGCATTAGATGCAAATTGGGCATTAGGGGTTTCATATGGATGAATTTTGTTTCATATTTCCCTTAGGGTTCCAATTAAGGAAAAAAGTCGTCTTTTAGTGAAAATTTGGTTATTGTTGTAAATGTGCTTGAAACCCTCAGATCCATGTTTGTCTCTTCTTAAAAAGTAAGAAACTTGCCTTCATCAGGTGCATGTCAAAACAATGATCAGATCTGCAAGAAAACAAGTTAAAGGAGTAAATTTGCATGCTTAGGAAAGAAGAAAACTATTCTTGAAAGACATTAATAAGTTAATATTGAATTATAAGTTTTTCTTGTGTTTATCTATTTGCATGTCAAAGAAAGAAATCCTTGTTTACTTTAGTATTGAGCTTACACACACAAATGGAAAATAAAATTTTGTGTTTTTTTCTTTGTTCTTGGTTTTTTTTGCAGAAAATAGGAGAAGAGCCGCTTATGCGATATTCTAAGCCATTTACGAACAATAAAACACCGCCTACGGAGCTTGATTCATCTCTGTCTTTCGTTCTGCAGCTGCGTGCTAGATAAAGTGGGCCACCTACTAGATAAAGCATGCCGCCGGCTAGATAAAGTGTGCCACCTATGATTTTTCAATAGCCGCTTATCAACAACCTTTGGCCACTTCTTACACTTTCTATATCGCCTGCTAATTTTATTTAGCCACTTGTGATTTTTGAAAAACTGCTTGTTAGGCTTTAAAAGTTGCGTTGCAAGTTTTCATTTATGCTTAGCAACATTTAAATTCCTCTCTTTAGCTATTAAATACCGCATAAATACTTTTTCTTTAAATCAAGTTTTTATTGATTTGATCACTATTGTAACTCTCTGTGTTTTTCTGTCCCGCAGATGAAAAATCACCCAAAGGTGCAAAAACCAGAGAAGTGGATCACAAAACTTAGCAAAGAGGTGAGAATCAAAACCAAAAATGACAAAGAAATACATGTAGCCAATCTGTTAGAGAGTTTATTTGAGGAAGAACACTTGTATGACCACTACATTAAGGTTTTTTTTTCTTACAAATGAAAATTTCCTACTCTTTAATTGGTTTTCATGCTTAGTTCTTTAAAGCCTTAAATCAATAAATCTTTCATTAAAAGAGATTTTATGAGGGAATTTGTCATTTGAGTTTTTCCAAGTTTTCTTCACTTTTCCTCTCTTTGTGTTGACTAACTTGTTGGAGGATCCAGAGTGGGAACGATCACCACTACGTGAGTGAAAATAAGCCAAAAACACTCAAAAAAGTGCCTAGCCTTGCTAGCTTTGAAAAATCAGATATTTATCTAATCAAGCTTGCATTACTTAACTTGTGGCAAATTCTTTAAATCTAGCATAAATAGGGACACCCTACTATTTTATGTTCAAACAAGACATTAGGTATATGCTCTCAACTTTTCAAAGTTAAAAAGCCAAAAGTGTCAATTTTGGGTGGTAAAAATAAAGGGAGGATTAATTGAACCACACATCTCATTTTTTTAAGAACCTCCTTGTCAAGAGGTTGAAAATGAACAAGTCTATTTGAGGTGTTTGGAACAAAGAAAGACAATAGGGATATGCTCTTCACTCTTGAAGTGAATCAGATTCCCAAACTTGTTGGACTAAGTTTAGGTTTTTTCTTTCCATATTCATGCTAGTTAAATAGATCTTTAAAGGGCCTGCCTCCCGAGAATTCCCTTACGAGGATGGTGAGAGGGAACGACCCAAAGTGGGAGATATTCACTTTTACCGTGATATCGTCTAACCCACCATAAATAAATGCACTTTACCTTAATCAGAAAGTAACTAAAACTTGAGCAAGCTATCCTCACTTCCTCTAGTAGTCCTTCAGGATTGTACAAAATCATACTTTTGTGCGTGTGGGAAGCCCTCAAAGGGGTAAAGGATCTTGCTAAGGTTTAGACCAAAATAATTTGAGACCTTGATAAAGTAGCAGACCTACCTTTGTAGAGCCATTATTAAAAGCCACATTTGTTGACTCTAAGGTAGAATGTTTGGAAGACATTCTTGTGCAAACCTGTCAAAACATCCAAGAACATACACTTTTAGTGTGGTTTTAGGGATATGGTACAATTTTGATGCGTGTGTTGAGCTTGTACTCTATTTTCATGCAAGAATCTTTTTTGATAAATCTGATCAAAGACTTTAAAATTTTAAACCCAAAAAATAAAAATAAAATTGATAAAATCAACTTTGAACAGCAAAGCGCCGCGTACCATCATTTCAAAGTCGTGTACAAACAAAGTTGGGCCGCTTGTCAATCTTAAAATGCCACTTGAAAGAAATAAAAATTTGCGTATGCCACTTATAAACATTTCAAAATTGCCTATCAACAGACAAATGTTGCCTACCAACTACAGAGTGCTGCGTATAGTGATTCCAGTAACCGTGTATCAACTTTAAAAGGTGGCCTACACGCAGGTAAGAGCCGCCCATAAATTTAAAAGGGCAAACAGTGGGTATATGCCGAGGGGTTGCAAACAAGAAAGTTTCAATTTTGGATACCCTTTTGGATGTTCTACCACGGTGGATACTTAATTAGATTAGAATCTGTCATTATTGGGTATTTTGCAAATTTATCCACGGATTGATCATTTAAGCGAGTTAAAAAACCTAAGATCTTCATTTGATATATGTTAATACCGGTTTTTACTCGATCTCATTATATCAAGACTACCCTACAACCAAACGAATCTTATCTAAGGCAAGAGTATCCTTTTCTGGGTGATCCTTTCTCTTCAAGACCCTTGCAAGAACCCATCAAAGAAGCAGAACCAAGGATGTCTTTTCCATTTGGCCATATAGATCTCGATCAGATCAATCATGTGAACAAGGATATGAACAAACAAGGAAATGTTGATCCTAACAACAAAGGATCCAACAACAATACCAATAGAGGAACGAACATGGATCCTAACAATCAAGGGATGAACAATACCAACAATGGGGGAAACATAGACCCTAATGATGAGGAGTTAACCAATGAAAAGGTTAATGAGGCTATGCATAGCCCTTTCTTCATGAAACTTATGGAAAAAGTGTTGGAAAAAGACAAGGAGAAGTACTTTCTAGACCTAGCACAAATGGGTCTCAAACTTCCACATGATTATGATGTCACCAAGCTCAAACAAGAAGAATCTAAGGCTAATTCCATTGACATCATGAACAAACAATTCCAACCTTTCCAAATGCAATTGGACACAATAAAACAAAGTGGGGCTCCTAAACCCTTTTCTATCGAAGCTTTGTGTCCATTTCCATTTGATAAATCTTTAATCATGATCCCATTTCCAACAAATGTTGTTTATCCTAAGTAGGACAAATATGAAGGAATATCTGATCCTCAAGATCACTTAAGGGAATTTTGTGCCCTAATTCTAGAGTTCATGCATGACACAACTTACCTTATGAGGTTATTCCCTAGAAGTTTGGGAGGTATGGCAATGGAGTGGTTTTCAAAATTACCCTCCGACATTCGAACCTTTGAGGAATTGGCCTCTAAATTTGTAACTCACTATTCTTATAACATCAAACATGAGGTTACAATTCTTAATCTATGCAACACCAAATAAAGAGAAGGAGAGGGATTCCTACTTTTCCTACAATGATGGAGAGCGGTATTTGCTAGATACCCTCGAAGTGTACCCGAAAAGGAAAAGATGGATATTTTTGTAAACAACTTGAATCGTGAAATGAACTATCGATTGAGGCTACAATATCCTAGATCATTCCAAGACCTAATTGAGAATGGGGTGAAAAATGAAGAGGTATTGATAAAAAGTGGAGAAATCAAACTCTACAAAGATAACAAGAATAACAACAACAACAACAATACCTCCAACAACAATCAAAATCGAAATTCCAACAACAACAACAACAGTCAATTTTGGACAAAGAATAACAATAATAAAGGAGTGGTTAATGATGGAGTGGTGGAGGCCAACGCTTTAAAGGATACCCCTTTTAAGCTCACTCAAAACTCAGCTCAAGCCAATAATGTGAATCAAGAACCCAAAGTGCCCTTCAACAACAACACTAATAACAACTTTGGGAATAATCAAGGGAACCCCAAGCCTAAACATTTCTTTGCACCTACACCCAAAAGGACATTCACTAATTTGGGTGAACCATTGGAAAATGAATTAAGGACACTTATTGTGAATAAACTTATTGATTTACCAAAGGCTGAACCATATGAAGCTCACATCAAACCAAACTAGTGGAATGAGAACAACCATTGTGACTATCATCGAAATAGGGGACATAAGACCAATGATTACTTGCATCTCAAACATGTGGTACAAGATCTTATAGACAATGGTGTGATACTAGTGGATGGCCCTCAAACTAATGAAGATCACATAGCCTTTAAAACTCCTTTTTATAAGCATGAAAAGGGAGAATCTTCCAATTCCAACAATGGAGGAAACAATGGGAATAATGCAAGAGGCAGTCATAATGTTAACTTTGCTCATAATTATGACAATACCATCAATGTTGTTGTGGTTAAAGACCAACCTATTCAAGGGTCTACTAATTCCATCACAAGGGGGCAAGCCTCAAAGATTACACTACAAGTGGGTACTCCTATTACTGTTGGCCCTAAAACACCAACTATTTTGGCTAAACAAACACCACCCACAACAAAGCCTTATAGTTTGGTGGATCAATTACAAAAGACTCCAGCCCAAATATCAATTTTGGAGTTGTTGAAATTATCTTCTAATCACAAGGAGATCCTGGAAAAAGCCTTGTGTGAGACCACGGTTCCTATAAACTTGGAGGAAGACAAATTTTAGAACATGGTAGGGCACCTTATAGCCCCTCATTGTCTTTCCTTTTCAGAACA